>VXBN01005102.1:3678-19383 GCA_013397395.1 Sinosuthora webbiana
CATGTGTAGCAGTTGTTCCAGAAGGCAAACACTGTGAAATACCAAATGCCCCCTCCCCCCCAATTCCTCCTCCCTCCCTTAAGTTTTTATATCTGAGCTGACATCATATGGTATGCAATATACCTTTGGTTAATTTGGGTCAGCTGGCCTGGTTGTGTCCCCTCCCAGGATCTTGCCCACTCCCAGCCTACTCATGGTGGGTGGAATGTTGAGAGACAGTGCTGATGCTGTGCCAGTGCTGCTCAGCAGTAGCTGAAATACTGGTGTGTTCTCAACACCTTTCCAGCTCCCAATGCAAAGCACAGCACTGTGAGAGCTGCTATGGGAAAATGAACTCCAGCTCAGCCAGACCCAACAGAACTGGTAAAAGTAAAACACTAATCATGGATTGATACTGAAATTTGGGACGGGAAGGTGTCATGGTTTGACACTGTCCCAATGCCAGGCACCTATGAGAGTCACTCACCCTCCCCTGCCACAGCTGAGCAGAGGAGAGGGACAAAAAAGTTAACAAAGGCTTCATGAGTTGAGATAAGGACCAGGAGAAAACACTTCAAGGGCAAAACAGGCTCAACTTAAGGTTGCAAAGTGAAATTTATTACTAACAGACTCAGAGGAGGATAATGAGAAGTAAAATAAGCCCTTAAAACAGCATTTTGCCCCAGTCCCTCCCTCCTTCCCACCAACAGTGCAGGGAGACAGGGCATGGGGGTTTTGGTCAATCCATCACTGAAATTTTCTGCTGCTGCTCTGGGAGACGAGACCTTCCCCTGTGCGACCGTGGGGTCCCTTAACACGGGAAACAGTTCTCCATGAACTTCTCTGGCATGGGTCCACTCTCACAAGCAGCAGCCATACTGCACCTGCTGCAATGTGAGACCCTCCCACGGGCAGACAGTCCTCCCAAAACTGCTATGATGTGAGTCTTTCCACGGGGTGCAGTCCTCCAAGGACAGACTGCTCCAGCCTGGAAGCAAGGGCCCTCTCTCTCCACCTGGTCTCCCACTGCATCACAGCCTCCTCCAGGCATCCACCTGCTCTGGCATGGGCACCTCCCCCACAGGGTGCAGGTGGATCTCTGCATCCCCCATGGATCCATGGGCTGCAGGGGGACAACCTGCTTCACCACGGTCTTCACCATGGCCTGCAGAGGAATCTTGGCTCTGATGTCTGGAGCACCTCCTCCCCCTCTTTCTCCACTGACTTTGGTGTCTCCATGTTGTTTTCCTTCACATGTTCTCACCTCCTCCTCTTCTCTGCCTAGGAGCAAACCCCATGACTTTGGTTTGATTTTTTCCTAAATATGTCATCACAGAGGCATTACCAACCTCTCTCATTGGCCCAGTTTTGGCCAGCAGCATGTCCAGCTTCAGAGCCATCAGCCATTGGCTCTGCTGGACATGGTAGAAGCTTCCAGGAGCTTTTCATAGGAGCCATCTTTGTGGCCCCCTTGCTACCAGAAGCCAGGGTGTGTCAAACCAATACAGAAGGCACTAAAACTTTCCCATATCAACCAAATCTTGAGGATTAATATCTTGACCTCTATGTTATATATTTTTACAGCAAATCCACCAACTCTCTAGTATTAATTGTTCAATTTTGAAAACCTTTTTTACTGAGTTCAGTTCATCTAGCATAATAAACTGGAGGCTGAACTCATCCAACCTTTTAAATCTCAGTTAGTTTTCAGATTTTGCTCAAACTGAATACTGACTCTTTATTTTAAATATGATTGTCAATCTCTTTTCCAATTACAAATAAGGCTATTTTGTTACAAGCCTGTTCCTAGAAGTTAAATATGTTGTCCAGAAGTCATTGCTAGCAGAAGGAAGTAATATCTGATACAGCTGAGTTTTAATTTAGTAGCAATTGGAGCATTTATCTTAAAAGATTGGCTTTATTCACTGCTTCCTGTAGTATGCTAGAATTCACTTAAAGAAGGCAAATTTTCCTGAAATAGTTACACAGTTGACTAGTTGATCATTGTAGGTCTCTTCTGTCAGGAAAATTAATCCACAAACACCAGATGTTTATGTCCAAAAAGGAGACAGAGGAGCCCTGTAACTTTACTCGAATAAAGAGAGAGGTCATGGGCATTTCCCATGCAGTCTCTCAAACTGTTAGAGGTCGCAGCCTCCTTTTTATCCTAATTTCCCGGCTGCATTTCCCTCTCTCTTTCCCCATTGGCTGAGGTATTTGAGAGGTACAGACTTCCCAAATCAACTAATAGACCCCCTTTCTAATGTGTCCTCCCTCCCTTTTTCTTTTTCCTTGTGTCTCTGTTCTTTTTCTCTAAATCCAGAGATGTAGCACAGTCTTGAGTAACAGTCTGTGTCAATTAGTGGAATTCCTATGGAATTTATGGTTCCCCCCATTGCTTCTTTCACCTCTCTATATCTGGCCTTATCTACCATCAGGCCCACAGTTTGTAGACACCTCCTCATTCCTTTCACTTGCAACTGGAACTACTCTATTTATTTAATTGACATCACCTGAATTTGAAACTTATTTATGTTTTATTCAAGTTGCTGAAAGATAGGTTGTTTCCTGCTGGCATAATAAATTTAATCGGTTGTAACCATGTCAGAAAGGAAACACATTGGAAGGAGGCTTCTGTTTCTGTTGACTTTAAATAATTCCTGTGATAGCTCTACAGTAGCTTGCTTGAAAAAGAAAAATTAGACAAGTAGCCAGATAGTTATCTCAAACAGATAATTGCTTCTTTAAAGTTACATTAAAGCAAAAGTGGTATTTGCATTTAAAGATATTAATTGAAGATCATGATCAGAATCAAGACATCATTCCTCCTTCAAATTCAGATCAAGCAAACATCTAGCCATTTGATTTCTGAGGGTTCTTGATTCTACCATCAAATCAAGAAGGCTGAGGGTTTTTTTCGTCAGTTAAGGCTGTTTCTCTTTAGTTTGAAAGGATATCAAGAAAGCAAAATTTTCTGGGACCAGAGGGAACCTGGTTCTCACACAAAGCTACTTAATAGCATTCAAAGCTTCTTTAAGAGTTCAGCCATTTTATTTCTAACCAAACTAGGTGGTACTTCAAAGCATCCAAAAAGGCTAGGAAGTTTATGTACAGCTGTGACCGGTACCTCCTGATCTCTGGTAATATGGTTGGCATAATTAATGCCATTTTATAAGGTAAATGGCCATTCTCTGTGACTGAGCTGGTCACGTATTGGTCCCTTTTTGCCTCCTCAGGGTCTTGAAGGTCCTTCACACTATGCAGACTTCTCCCCTTCCCTATTGGCCTCCAGATTTTTGGGCACCATGCTGACTTCTCCCTGCCTTACTGACTTTGAAGGTCCCAAGGCACCTGGTCAAATCTTTATTTTCATTTCTAGTAGGCATGATATAAATTATTGAGACCACACAGTCAATAGGATCTAAGAACATTATTAGTGTATAATTGCTGAATCATTATCTGGAGACCCAAGACACCTACTAAGGGCAAGTGATCAAGTAAATTAATTTTTGCAAGAACAGAGGTTTCTTATTTGAAGGATCCATATGTAAGAGAAACATAAATTGCTGATGCCTAATAAATTTGCAGAAGTTAATGATGGAAACATCTGGATTAACAGATAAATCACAAGGATGCTGACAGATAATTATACTGCACTACCTACAAAATACATTTTTGTAACATATGTTGCTATGCTGTACCACGTTTATGATTAGACAATTAGAAATCTGCATTAGTAGGTGCATGATTCATATCAAACCTCCTAAAAATCCCTTGTTTGGCTGAGACATCTCATGCACTTGAATAAATACATACCTTTGTAATTCTATACTTTGCGTCCTAGCCTCTCTCCTCAGTCGTCACGGGCCAAATTTGTAACACAGGATATCCATAGCTGATTTTTTTTTCTTATGATGGCTTACACATTTTCTTTCCTATGATGGTGAGAGGGCACTGTACAGCCACTGGCTCCCAAGGTCTGTTTAAGGAAGCGGTACCGCTGCCTTAAAGCACTGTGGTCACTTCATGAGGCAGCACTAGATCCACCGCGGTGGGTGGGCGGATGGGAGGGGAAAGACGGACATTCACCGCCACAGGGCCTAGTGGCCTGAGTATGGAGAAGGGCTGACAGCCAACTGGGGACAAGCCCACACCACTCTCCGCTACGACGCCACTCTCCTCGACGGAGCGCCGAGAGACGGCAGTGGAGGAAAAGGAGCGCCTGCGCGGTAACGAGTAGCGGTGGACTAAGTAGAGAATTACTTCCTGCGCTCCTGTCGCAGTTCGGAATTTGCAGTGCGCCTGCGTGTTGGTAGAGGGGAAGAGGGCGGTGTCCGGTCCCGTGTTTTGAACGTCTCGATGCGGGCAGCTCACTATTTGGCAGGAAGGTGAGGAGGCCTCTATCCTGGTGGTAGAGTTCGTGTACGGAGAGGAGGATCCAAATGTAGCAGAGGCGAATTGGAGGCAGCAGTGGTGACTGCGGAATGGGACAAACGAAACAAGGGGAGCAGCTCCCCATACTGCTGCCGCAGATAATCTGAGTGGCCTAGTGAGACAAGAGGACTGCTGCGGCTGCAGTGCTAACGCTTCTAGACTATCCTCCTGGCACTCCCAGGCGCCCATCCTCCCAGCAGGTGAGTAGTGAATGCGGGGGAAGGGAAAGGAAAGCGCAGCCTAGGACCAGGTAGAACCGGAGGGAGTCGCTGTGGAATGAGCTCGGACACGCTGTTCGTAGCTTTACCTCCCCTCCTCCTTCCCTGCGGCTGACGTTATTTATATACTTGCGGTGTTCCGTCTCTGTTAACCCTTTCTTCTTCACTGTTTGCCTCAGCAACCCGCCTAAAAGACGCGGGAGGCGGGCGAGAGGGGGGGGCCTCGGGCTCCCTTCCCACGTAGCGCCCCGACTCCTTGGCAACCACCACTCTTGGGCTCCGGGGGACTGCTGCTCTCGTTTGGCATGGCCCTCCCGGTATCTACCCCGCCCACATCGCGTCCGTTGCTGGAGAGAAGGGGTTGCAGCTGCACATTCCCCCTTCCTCTTTGTGCATCTATTGTACAGTGGGCTGGGGCCCGCTAAGGGGCTCCCAGCACATAAGCCTCTCTGTCGATAGTGCACGTTGAGAGAGACAGGTATCTCTGACCTGTCATCTATAGGCTCCGTGAAGGGGATGTGAGGGTGGTGGCCGGGCTCGGCCGCGCCTTAGTAGCCAAAGGCTGGAACTATGAAAGTTGCTAACACGTCGGGCTGGCAGCACTGGAGTTGCACACGCCACCGCTGCTGTCCGGGACACCCAGAGTATGTGGACGTATGCGCGCGCTTTGCTCGCGCTTTTCTGGGTTCCTTTGTCTGCTGCTGTCGCCGCTTTCCCCTCCTCCCTCGATTCCCTCTCTCTCCTCCCTCCTCTCTTTTCTTTCCCCCTCCCTTCTTTCCTCTCTTCCAGACTCAAAACGCTGCTGCAGGTTTGTAAATACTGGACTAACACACACAACATGGCTGACGTTCGCCCTGCTCCTTCAACGGGCTCTCCTCTTTCTCCCTCTGTCTCCACTGCTTAGCCTCTTCTCCATTTAGTCTTTTGTTTCTTTTCATTCATCTCCCATTAAAAAAAGAGAATTCACTCTTCTTATTGCGCCCATGGCGGGATTTCAAGGGTAAGGATCGTCACTTTGGAGGCTTTCTCCTTTCGTTTTGCCTTTTACAACCAAATCCAAACCTAAAATCAGAGGGGGTTTGGGAACCTAGCAAGGCCTGGAGGGAGGGCGAGAATTGGCTGAGACCTGCTGAGAGAGGCTCGGTTGGAATGCACGTATCTTTGGGGGGAGGGGGCTGGTGCACTTAAGTGCTGGCAGAGATGAAATACTGTATTATGCTTGCAAAATGATCTAGTAATTTCTTTCATTTTGGGATGTAGCTCAGTATAAGGGATCAACTTGGCACAGTCTTATTAAAAAACCTGAGCTTCTTATGTTAGACTAGGCATTGTGTAGTGAAAAAACATAGCATAGGTTTTCTTGGCTTTCTCTGAATCTCCTTGTCGGTATCTTAAATAGCTCACAGATCACAGGATATAAAACTGAAATTAACACTTGCCAGGTCTCTTTGTGTTGCTAGTTTTCTGTCACAGAATTATTTGCCCTTGTGATGACAATAGTATAAACAGAAGTGTGTTGTTTTTGTTGTTAATAGGATCATTTTTTCTTAAAAAGGAAAAAGGCATGGCATTGTGAACAGAAGTGGGATACTGAACTACACAACAGCATATTTCTGACTTCTAACACAAGACAAATGTTCAGTTCAGCACCTACCAACCTCATTTATTCAGAGTACCCTCTTCTGACTTCAAAGAAAATAACATATGTTTTATTGGGTAGTTGGGGGTTTTTAATGACATAAAGCCAAAATAGTATTTTAATTTCTTGGGCATACCTAAAATTATCTGCTGGGGAACAGCATATCTAGGCTGTAAGGATGAGTACCCAAGGTGCAAAGGATGTGATGCTTTCTATTGCTTTCTAAATATGTGTTACTGTAACTCATAGTCAGTGTTTCATTTTCAGAGATTATATTTAAAAACACAGTATGTTCAAAGTATGAACACATTGATAGCCATGGCTTCTATCAGAGCAGTGCCCTAATGTTCTAACTTTTTTTTGTTTGTTTGTTTTTGCTATTTTGCTTTAGAAGCTTCTAGTGGAGGAGCACTGGCATAGCATAATCATAGTTTTTATTGAGTTAGAAGTAGTTATTGCATTTTAATGCTAGAATTAAGTATCATATATTAACATGTTCTTTAATTTTTTTCCCTCCTGCTTTTCCCCTCCATACTAACAAGTGGTGATTAACTGGAGAAGACAATAAATTATAGGATCGAGTTTACCACAATGTAAAATTTGAGTAATCCAAATTGCATTCTGAAATATGTATTCATGTCATGGCTCCCAAGCTAATTGTAATATTTCTAGATGGAAAAAGTCTGAGCAAAAGTCTGTAACTTGATATATTGGTGAATTTGCGCAGCACTCAGTTACGCTATCATTAACTAATCAAAACATTAGTTAACTAATTTGTATTTTATCTACGAACAGTGTAAAGTGGGCCTGGCATTGCTAAAGTAATTTTCAAGTAATGGTGAAATTATTTAATTGAATAATATACAGTACTTATTACTTTTTTCACGTGACAGTGGTTGAATTCAACTTTTTCTTTTAATTTAAAATGTGAATTTGATGATGACCTGCAGAAATGTAGGAGGTGAATTGATTTCACTATTTGAGAGGTTGAGGATAATGTTTTCCTATTCTTTGACCATGTTGTAGCTGATAGTCCCCTTGCATTAACAGTGCCAGCTACTTTAATTGAAGTGCTTTGGATTCAGTCCCTGCAGTTCCATTTCCTAGGAGTGATCAGTGGTGTGTGGTAACCTGGCTAGTCTTAATGTTTTTTTCTGGAGGTTTTGCCTTCTTTGATTTTGTTTCAGAGTTCTGGGGAGCCTATCTGTTTGCTTAAGTTTAAGACTGCTTGTATCTGCAATTTTGGAAATGCTTTAGGATAAAAGTGCTCCAATAAAATATATTGTTAATGTTTAAGCTCACTGGTTGATCTCATCCTTCTGTTTTCAGAGTCTTCCTAGTGGTTCAGAGGTAGTCCTGAATACCAAGTTCCCTATGTAACTTTGGGTATAGCCTATTAAGATTATAATTCCCTCTGAATGTGTACCTCAAAGGCTTTTTAATTCTATCCACTGTATTGCTTGGTGGGTTTTTTGTTTTCCCCACATTACTATTGCGTCAGAACAAGTAATGAATATAGGGAACATGGGTAACTATTCTGTTTTAAGATTACTATGATGACTAGGTTATAAAGTATAACCTTACTTAGCAAACTGATGTCTACCACTGGTGCTGCTTCTTAAGGTGATATTGCTTTGCCCAGATGTTGCCAGTCACTTCTAAAATGAAGAAGTAAGCTTGACATTTTGAGTAGTGTTCACTTGATTCCTTGGAGTAGCTACCTAGAACAGAGGCCAGACAGAGTTAAAATAATTAAGTAGGTATTTATTAAAGTCCTTCAATAGATACACCTTGGGCAGTGCAAAAACGCCCAAGATGGGGTTTACTGTTTTTAGGTGTTTACTGTTGTTAGATATATACTGTTGTTAAATGCATACCACTAGTGGATATTTAGTATAGAGACTTGACAAGGTAGAGGCCTTGTCAAACATCTAAAGGGGGGCAACGATGCCTTAAGTTTTAGCTTTTATATTTTTCAGATCCTGAACTGCATTAGTGTATAACTGAACTCCATATAGAGTGTTAGTAAGTTCTCTTCACATTTTGGTCAGACAAAACAATCCTTTCAGGCCTGAGAACCAAGGACACCATCTGCCTCAGGCCCTGAAAAGTATAAACAAAAGTGAATGGGGGGAAGCAAACCAGGGTAATATGACTTCATTATCTGAAGCTATAATTGGACAATTAACCTCTGATATGCAAATAGACCAAACATATCCATCTGAGAAACTCGTGACCATTGTCCATCTTGGGCGTAGTCTCTGCGAGGCTTTTGAACTGCCCAAGGTGTATCTATTGAAGGCCTTCATAAATACCTACTTACTTCTTTTAACTCTGTCTGGCCTCTGTTCTAGGTAGCCATTCCAACAGTAAATATCTATTTGATCTAAAGCATACTAAGCTGCGATTATGCTAATTTCTGAAAAAAACCCTTCACCTATCTATACCTTAAGTTGACCCCCCTTTCAAAAATATAAATTAAGTTTTTATTTTTTTCTGAACCTGTCTTAATCATATTTAAATGTAAAAATGAACTTTACTAGATCATGACCTCTTACTCCAAGAAGCACAACTGAAAAACATATCAAACATCATATTTCTGGTCTGGTATGTGTTAAGATCAAATAATTTTCACAACACAAGCAGTTTCCTAGTTTAGTATGTATTTTCTTTATTAAAAATTCCTCCCTAGTATGTTCAAAAAAGGTAACTGCACTGTATAATTTCAAGCTTGCTGTTGAGATTTTTAAATCTGGAATTTCCCAGCAGCATAGAAGAAAGCATGTTCTAGAATTAGTTCTCTTGGGACTTTTTTTTTTAAATTGGGTATAATTGGCAAAGTTGGGGTGTCAGGGGAGAGCAGAGTGTGGCTTCACGAGTGACCTCTGTGGGAGAAACTTGTTGACTGCCCTGTACTGGTTAGAGTCGGTTCTAGACAGTTCATCAGCAACCCCATTGCAGGTCAAAGATGAGCCAATCAGTAAACTTTGTGGTGCCTCTGTGAAAATAAAGCAAGGAAGGGTGGTAAATGCTGAAAAAAAGGAAGAAAAGAAATAACAGCAGAGCAGAAGAAAGAGGAGACAGAAGACCATGCTGGAACAGGAAGAGAGCAGGAGCTGAGAGCTGAGAGGCCTGACTAAAGGGACTGCTACCAGTACAGGAACCACCACACACTGACCCAAATTTCCTGAGCTGCCTCTTGCCCCATCAAAGAGACTTTTATATGTGTGGTGATGAGATTGGAGAAAGAACAGAGGGAAGGAGAGATTTTGCAGATGATGAAGTGGATTGAAAGCTGTCTGAATGGCTGGACCCAGAGAGTGATGATCAGTAGTACAAAGTCTAGTTGGAGGCCAGTAGCTAGTATAGCCCAGGGGTCAATACAGGATCCAGTTCTTTTCAACATCTTCATTAATGGCCTGTATGGATGGAGCAGAGTGTACCCTCAGCAAGGGAGGGGATGACTAATGTACCAGAGGGTTGTGCTGCCACCCAGGGGGACCTGGGCAGGCTGGAGAAATGGGCTGACAAAAACCTCATGAAAATCACCAAAGGGAAGTGTCAAGTTCTGCCCCTGAGGAACAACTTCATGTACAAGTACATGCGGGGAGCCACCCATCTGGAAAGCCGCTTTGCAGAAAAGGACCTGGAGATCCTGGTGAATACCAGGTTGAACATGAGCCAGCAATGTGCCCTTGTGGCAAAGAAGCCTGATGCTATGCTTGGCTGCATTAGGCAAAGTATTTCCAGCAGATCAAGGGAGGTGATCCTTTCCTTATGTTAAGTACGCATGAGGTCACACACAGAAGTACCATGTCCAGTTCTGGGCTCCAGAGTACAGGAGAGATATGGACATACTGGACAGAGCCCAGTGAAGGGCAACTAAGATGATTAAGGGACTACAGCATCTTGCATCTGAGGAAAAACTGAGAGCTGGGAATGTTTAGCCTGAAGAAAAGAAGGCTTGGGTAGAATCTTATTATCTATAAATAGCTGAAGAGAGGCTGTAATGAAGATGGAGCCAGGCTCCTTCCAGTGGTACACAGGGACAGGACCAGAGGGAATGGGCACACAGTGAAACACAGGAGATTCCATCTGAGCATTAGAAAACACTTCTTTACTGTGAAGGTGACCAAGCACTGGGACAGGTTACCCAGAGAGATGGTGGAGTCTCTCTCTCTGGAAATATTCAAAATCTGTCTGGACATAGTACTGGACAACTGGCTCTAGGTGGCCCTGCTTTAGCAGGGGGGTTGAACCAGATGACCTCCAGATGTCCCTTCCAACCTCAACCATTCTGTTATTTTGTGATTTCTGAGGGAGAATGAGCACGCCTTTTTGTTTGTTTCAGTAACAGAATTGGTAATTTGAAGTTTTTAATTGACAGCAAATTAAATTGATTGAAATTCCCCAAAAAATCAGTAAACCTTTTTGCTCATAACACATTTATTTTAAGTTTTCCTGTTATCCTTTTTCAAATACTGTGTCAAACATAACTAAAATTCAGTACAGTTCTTAGGTCTCTGATATGCATAGATAAAGGACATCAGCATACCGATGAACATTTTTTTTTTAGTTCTTCTGTATATCTGAAACTTATCTGGTCTTCAACTTGAATTGTAAAATGTTTGGAGAGTAAACTGACTTTAAATTTTCTAGGAATTATACAAATAATGAAAATAAGGCTTGGGAAATGTAGTTTGTCTAACACATCTTGTACTCAAAAGACAGCTACATCTGTATGATTTGGGATGGTTGTTTGCCTATCCTGTTCCTTAATCTCCTGTATTTTGGGCTGTCATAAGATCTCTGTCTTAATGTTGAAAGAAGACACAAGGTTTCATTATTGGTTGATTTGCCATCAGTGGAACTGCAGTTATAGGATATCTGATCTGTCAAAATATCCACTGACAGGAGTGTCTTCAAAAAACAGCTTAAGAGAAAGTTCTGTCTCTTGCGTGGTACAAATACTTTTCAAAAATCTGACTTCTAAATGCTTTTGGAGTTAGGGAATACACAGGTGTTTGACATATTTGGAAAGTGGAAATCATTGAGTACTTATTGCTTGACATTTTGTGAGTAGGGGGAGCATTCACAAAAGCTGCCCTCAGGTCCCATGTTGGGAAAGGTGAGACAGGAAAAGCCTACAAATATGATTGCCTGACAAGAGATACTGAAAATATAAAACCTGTGAGTGAAATAAAAGTGAAAGCTAGCTTTGAGATGTAGGCATGGCAGGCAGGAAGACAGCGATTAGCTGGCGATGGGTTGAGTGATAGCAAACAAAAGGGACACCAAAGGACCCAAGGGAGTAGCCCCGCCAAGGTATCAGGGAAAAGGTAGATAAGAAAGTAGCCTTTAGAGTTTAGAATACAGAATGATATGGTAATATAGTGGTTCTCATAGGCTCTATGCAAAGTTTGTAGGTTTCGTATCTCGCGCCAGTTGGTCACTGTAAAGTAGAATATTCAACACAAAAGGAGATATAGTGTATTGTAACAAGGTCCTCTCTCTCTTGCTTTTACCTCTTATCCTTCTCTCTTGCATACCCTGCTCTTACCTTCCCCTCTTACCTCACCTCGCTCACCTCCCTTACCCCTGCCACCTCTCTTACCCTGCTCTCACCTCTTAGCTCTTACCTTTTCTCTCTCTCTCATTCTCCTTGGGGCTTCCCTTCAGCCGAGGCTGGTGGCTGAAGGCAAGGCCCTTTTACCCACGACCCTTGCAATAAAACCACGTGTTTCTACAAGTGTCTCAGATTTGCAGAGTTCCCTCTCCCTGCCGTCCATGGATGCTCCTACAGTCCTATAGAATCATCTCTACTAAGGAAAAGGCTTTTTCTAGAAGGGACTCAAGACGGAAATCTCTCTTGGTCCACTGACTGCTGAGGGCACCTCAGGTGACTACTGGCTTATTTTTATTGCTAGTATTTGTGAATGAAATATCTTTTGATCTTCTATGTGTGTCCTCTGTCCCCCTCATAAGTATAAACATACTTTACTGTTAGGTGTCAACCATAAGACTGAGCAAGCAACCTCTCTTCTGGTTTATGTGCTGTCCTAATGACACTGAAATCAGCCAGAATAAACTTTCTAACACATTTTGAAGCATTAGAAAGCAGGCATTCTTTATCTGAGTAGAACACACAGAGGATCTCTCCTTATTCTGTGTGTACAATGAGACTTTACAACAAAGTATTTATCCATCATCATCATCATCCATATTTATTACAGTGTATCTCCTATCTGATACATAAACATCACTTTCCTAGAACTAATTTGCATGCATCTGCCTCCTACTGGAAGTCCTTTTATGGTCCTGGAGGGTCATCAAAAGGGGTCTCTGGTGGTTGTATTCACTGAATGCTTCGATATTAAAGGTGACCTTTCCTTGAACTGTTTCTTTGGGCATGTGCTGTTGCTTCTTGTTACATAACTTGCAAAAAAACCTACTGTAGGCCTCTTTATCTGGTTCTCCACTGGTTTCAGCTATGTTTATCATCCTGTGTGCATAACTTTACATACTTTTATCTTTTTTTGACAGTTAGTCTTTAAGCTCTATTCAGCAACTTCAGGGAAACTGAAAATTTCTATTCTCTGTTATTTATCACTAACAATTCACTTGTTTAAAGTTGGGGGGGAGGGAGGGATCGACTGACTCCTATCTCAGTTATAGCAGTGTTGGCCTGTATAGAGAGGATGATGAGGCAAATTTAATTCATATGACTAGAGGTGTAGCTGTTAATGTTGGATGAAAAATATATTTTTAAATGGTAATGACTTGGGACAGGATTCTTTGCTGTGAATAAACATCCTAGTTGTCAGTCATGCTGAGGCCTCTAAACACAATTCTGGGAGACTGTATGTTTGGGTGGGGGTAGAGCAATTTTAAATATGAAGCAGGGATGTGGTGGGAGAAAATAGGAAGAACAGGAGCAAGTTTTGTGGGTCAAAACAAAGATGGAGATCAATTGCCAATAAACTGCCATGAGCAAAACAGACAACTTGGGGAATTTAATCACCAGAGAGTGAGGTTTTGAAAAAGCTTAATTTATTGCCAAGTCATATACATATATATATAATTACTAATTCAAATATTGGGAAACAGAATCAAAACAAACATTTAAAGACTTATGGAGAGCACACTTAGGAAAACACTTTTCCTTCCCCTTTTCCAGGCCTCTGCTTTATTCCAAACTCTTCCCCTTGCCCCTTATGTCTGCAGGTTACACTCAGTCCCTTCAGTGATGCAGTGTGTGTAAGTTGTTATGGTCAGCATATAGCAGCTTCTCTGCTGTTCATTCCTTGTCACTTTTTTTCTCTTCTGGCATGGGTTCTCTACAGGCTGTAGTCCTTTCAGGAATATCTGCTCTGGCATGGGTTCTCTGCAGACTGCAGTTCTTTCAGGAATGTATGCTCTGCTATGAAGCTCTTTCTATTCTGACCTTGGTGTTTCCTCTGTTGTTTTTCACTTCTTTTTGTTCCCTTCTTCCATTTTTAAATGTTTCCACAGAGGTGCTGCCAGCTTTGCTGATTGGTTCAGCTTTGGCCTGTGGTGGATTTGTTGCTGAGCAGGCTGGAACTGGGTGTGGCAGGTACAGGGTAGTTCCTAACTTCTTGCCACATATGCCCAATGGACTATGAAAGGCAGAGGGAGGTTTCTGTTCTTGTGTGTGCTCTATTTATCCATAGGATAGACTTCCAGAAAGCCTTACCTGTATATAAGGGGAGGGATACCCTGCTTTCTGAGATCCTAGCTTTTTCCCTTTCTGTGAGTTTTTTTGTTTGTTTGTTATTGCCAATATATATATTTATGCAAAATCTCAGGAAATCCAGGACATCATTAAGTGTTTATGTTGTTGAATCCAGTTCAGGTCAGACATAAAGCTTTCTGCAAAATTTTTTCAAGCTAAGAGGAGGAGGATCTATCTCTTGTCCCTGCCAAAAGTTCTCACTCTGAAGTCCTATCTTGGTGAATGTACTTTCCCATTTCTTTTCCGTTTGTGCCACATGTACAATAAATAAAATAATTTAGAAGCAAGATTTTTTAATAAAAATTATCAAAGTAAGAAATTAATACACATTTTTTGTAGGACAAGCAAGGTATGCTAGGGAAAAAAAGATTTCAAGATGGTCTTCATTCTTAGAGTCTTGGTTTCCTTCTTGCCATATTTTTTCACCTCTCTGCTAATACAGGACGAGAACTAAATGTTTGAGGCATATATTTTGCTTGTCTGTAGAGGCAATTCCTCAAAGTCTATTCACAGATAGTCCTTCCAGTTATATAATCTTTTGAAGTACAATAACATAAAATTACCTTCTTTCTCTGCTGAATTCTCACATCTGTAAATTATTCTAGGTGTTGGTAAGTGCTACCAAATACTGGTCCGGTTCATAAGGGGAGTGTTGTTTTCCCAAGATGCTAGGTATTTTGTGTTCTGCAAAAACATTCTAGCAAGAGGGGATAAGCATAGAATACAGTGTGAATTCTTGAGCTACAGGTTGGTTTTGACAGCTCAGTTAAAAGAAATTTAAACCAGTTTTGCTAATTTCTGAAGAAAAACTGTTCATAGACTTACAAACTTATGCAGGTGTTCTCTGAAAGTACATTTTTTCATAGCCCAATATACAACTTTTCACCAAATAACTTAAAATGTTTATTCTTCTTCTTAAATACTTCCTTAAGATCTGGTTCTCATTTATTTTCATGGATATGCAAATATGAATTAGTTTCAGAGCCAGTTCTTTGTGCATTTTTCTTCCACTTCTTAAAGCACCAGCAGTACCATGATCACTGTTCTCTTTTTTCCTCCCTTTCTGGGAAGGGTTGTCAGTTTTACAACTTTATTTCCCCCCCCCCTTTCTTTTTTCTTTCTTTTTTAATTATGCTGGATGTTACTTGTTTCCATGAAAAATCTGAAAGACCTGTATCTAAACAGAAAATAACATACAGTGCTATGATGCTGAGGAGTAATCTTTTTTGTGTGTGTGTGTGTGTGTGTGTAAAAACCAAACTCACAACACACCAGTACAGTAAGCAGTTTAAGTTCTCATTTGGCCTTGCTGATGATTTCAGTGTTAATTACAGTATTTAAATTATCAGTATTACAAGGCTATGATTTCTTTTCTACAGCTGGGCTACTCTTCTACAAGCAACACTTCACTTTAAATAACTATGTTTCACTGACCTTTCAAATTTATAAATTTATAGAATATTTAGCAGGGCCATGTTGCATCGTGTGGCTACAGTGTTCATTGTGTCCAGGGAGGTTACAGCCGCTGGCAGGGAAACAGATGAGACAAGTCTCTTTTGTTAAGCTCGAGAATCCATTTATTTCCCCCCCCCCGCACCCTGAGTCAGGGAGGGAGGAGAAGGTGAAGAGAGAGAGAGAGGGAACCCCACTCCCGTCTCCCCTTAAGTAGAGGGTCTGGGGGC
>VXBN01005117.1:3099-38979 GCA_013397395.1 Sinosuthora webbiana
ATTCTATAAGCACTGCCTAAAAATTGCTTTTTTTACATTCTACAGATGCTAGTTTTATAGGAGTTTTGTGATATATGTATGCAGTATCAGTCTAGTAAAATAAAGAAAATACTTACAGGCTATGTTCAGTGACAGCTATAGGGGAAGTGCGGGATACCAGACTTGCAAAACAATATTAGTTACAGTTTAAATATGGAGGTTCTTATATTTCTTTTCGTGATATGGCTGGCATTTTACTGTAACCTAATTGAATCAAAGTACATGGTGCTGGTTCCCCATTCATAATTGTATTTAAGATAAGTAATACTTCCTGCCTTTTCACTCCATTAAAAACACATTGTGTTTTGTAACAATAGATAGAGGCTAAGTCTCTCAAGAAAGCCATTATGTGAATTTTCTGAATATATGCATACAGTCTCAATAGGACAAAAATAAAATTTTATGCAGATGTTTGCATTTTGTTTTCCTTGTGTATGCATGGCTGTCTATACACACTTGTGTAAGTGACTTGGCAAATGTAGACAGATTTTTATTTTTTTTTTTTCAAATGGGAACAGACAAGGAATCACCTGTGTTGCAATGTGTCCTGCCTGTAGATATTTACAAGAAAACCTACCAGCCCTCAATAATGTGAAAATCTTCTTGAGAGGAGCAATGCCATAGTGGTCACTGAACCCGAAAAATTCAATTTGCCTACTGTAAAGTCTGTTTTGTCTGCTACAGAAACTAATTCAATCCAAAATTACTTACTAGATTCAGCCACACTAGTCAGGGAAGGGTGTCCAGTACCTGTCAACAGAGTGGAGATCGTAGGTGGGAACTGCCAAAAGCACTCTGTGTTGTTTCTTTCCAGAGCCTAGATCTGCTCTTTTTGTCAGAGTTGGAGTTCACATTCAAGACTCAATTCCAGCAATTTCCCCCTTCACACTGGGAGATGGATTTCTGTCAAAACAGCATAACCTCTGAGTTATTTATGGTGCTGAAACTGATTTTCCAGCAATATCTAAGGAGGAAGAGGTTAAATGAAGAAGAGAAATTAGACATAATAATGTGTAGGTGTGGAGTAAGACATTTGTTCCATTTAGCAGGGCTAAATTTGCAGACAAAAATAAACAAGTGAACAGAAATATGTTCCTACGTTTTGAACAGTTTTCCCTATAAGGAAATATCTGACAGGGATATGATAATAAACATCACATTTGGACTGTTTTTTTCCACTTCACAGTATGGAGTTTAGAAGACCCAGTTCCAAATTTTTGAGCAAACTCTTCATTTAAACAGCTGAGAATATGTTATTCTTCAGTGGTGTCCACATCAGGTTAAAGTAAATATTGACACAAGTTTCTTCTAAAACTTAAATTCATTTCAAAAGGTTATAACTCACCCTTTCCCACCTCCAGAAAACAGTGGTAAGAAAATAAGATGGAAATAAGATGGCTGAAAAAAGGACAGGGCGGAATCATTTACCAATTACTGGCACAGCCAAACCAGACTTGGGGAAAAATAAGATAATAGATCACCAGTTAAAACAGAGAGGACTGTGAGAAAAAAATGTAAAGCTGAAACACCTTCTCCCTACCACATCCACCTTCATTTCTTTATTCCCAAGTCCTCTACCTCCTGCCCTGCACAGGAACAGTTCAGGGGGATGGGAAGTGGGGGCTGTGGTCTGTCAACAGCAGCTCCTCTGTGCTGCTTCTGCTCCTCACATTTTTTTTCCTGCATCTTCATGGTTTCCTGCCATGGACAGCAGTCCTTCAAGATAAACCTGTTCCGGCATGGGGTTTCCATGGGTTGCAGTTCCTTCAGGAAATATTCCCATGTTCTAGCATTGAATCCTGCATGGGATTAAATGTGGATATGAAAATCATTTTTTTGGGCATGAAGTTGCAGTGATTTACTATTACAGGAGTTTATTTTGCTGTTTAAATCAGCTGGGATTTTTTTTTTTTCCTCCTGTGTGGATGACACAGCCTCACCTGTCAGTCTTAAATTTAACACCAAATATATTTCAGGTGGCTATTTTGTGATGACAAGTTAATTTAATGTAGAGATATAAATCATTCTTTTCCTAGAGTTACAAATGAGCAGAATATTGAATTACAGAATTAATTCAAAGTTTGTGGTCTTTGTATTACTAGGTTCATATTTTGAAAACAGAGTTTTGTTTGTGTGGTTTTAATGTATTTGTCATAGAGTACTTCACCAATTAAACTTTTCTAATTTTTATCTAAGTGGCTTTGAAATCTCTGGGAGTACTCGATCTCATGCTAAACTTGCACAATTAAATACATAAAGCAAGTCATGCAGCCATCTTGCTGGTCATTTCCTGCTTCCATTTAACCTTAAAATGTGCTCATAGTGACTCTTATGAAGGATTTCTTGAAATTGTTTTATACACTAAAGCATTTTATTTTTTTCCATTTCAGAAAGGTCAACTGAGATGAGGGGTAAAAATCTATTTTTATTTTCTCTTCTGGCATTTTTCATTATTTATTTTATTTTTCCTTTGTGGCTTTATTAATCTTATTTGGTCACTGTTTTGGGGGTCTTTTTTGAGTAAGTACAACTGCACAGAGGAATTAGACCAAATTTACCCTATGTTAAAAACTATATCCAAAATACTGTATTTCCTTTAAGAAATTAAGACATTTGTCTAGTTTTATGGTGAACACTTTTGCTGATGTTAGCCATAAATATCAGAATGTTGTCACAACAAATGTACTTATCAAGGAGATATCAATTAGCCTTTCCTCCTTTAATGATGAAAAAAAGAGTATATTTCCCAAAAACATCTTCCAATGATTTCTGTGAATACTTTTAAGCATGAAAAGAGAAAAAAAATAATAATTCTTGATACTATATACTCACATTTTGTTTAATGTACAGGTTTAATATCAGAGAATGTCATATATATAAACTTAACAACTAATTTCAGTCTGAAATGCTAATATTCCTTCTATATATATTCATAAAATATAACTCTAACAGGTCGTAAGAAACAAAGGAAAGTCAGATGAATTTGTAGAAAAGAATGAAGAGAGTTCTCTATCAAAGAGAAGACTGTTTGTGACACTAGGATTTTAATTGCCAAGATCTCCACAAAAACGTACAATACTATCAAACTTTATAATAAAAACATGAGATTACTGAAAACTTTTTCTTTAGACTAGACCTTAAAAAGATCACCGACCATATCTGTCTGCCAATTACACTATTGAAATAGATTTAAAAAAAAAGAATTTGGTGGCACACCCAAGTGCGGTTGTTAGTTAAGGCATTGACAACTCAGCTGAGAAAGACCATTCCTAGAAAACAATAAAAACATGAAATTATCCTGCTTTTTGAAGTTGCATGTCACTTTATATGGGACCTTACCCGAAGTCTCCTGTTCCTCTTCGGATTTCATCTCAGCTGAGGCTTGAAGTGAATGAACTTTCAGACAGAAAAAGGAAGATCTGAAGCCTTTTTCACTCAGTAAAATTAGAGGAGTCTTAGGAAAACATTTCTCTGAGACTGAAAGAGTTTAAAGACATCAAAAAGAACAGACACAAGTACTTCATCACATGAAAAATAGATATGATCATTGTGGGAGTAGAAAAACTGTTTCAGCCATCAGTAAATAAAAAATAAAATAATAAAAGGCAGTTCAAAATTTTAGGAAGTTGGCCAGATACTTTAAATGGAAAAACGGAACAAGCACTGAAGAAAAAAAGGAAAAATTTTAAAGGACTGTAACTATTAATTTAATTAATATAAAATATAACATTCAGTTTATATTCATTTATGTGTATATATAAAACAAACATTTTAAGGCAGCATTATAAGAGGCATTTAGCAAGGAGTCCAGTGACAAGACAAGGGAGCATGGTTTAAATTGTATTAGGGTATATTCACACTGGACATAAGAAGAAATATTTTTTAAGATGAGAACAGTGACATGCTGATATAGACTGTGCAGAGAAGTTGTAAATAACCCATCACAGGAAATAATGAAGACCAAGATGGATGTGGCATTGAGTACCTGGAAGCACCTAACCTTTGAACTGGACAATTTCCAAACCAAAAAAAGTAGTCTTAGCTCTATTTCAAAATGGTAGGTTGGTTGTCAATTTGTTGATTTTTGGTATAAGCACTGATCAAAATATTGTTTAGAAATTCAAGTAATATTAAAATTTATTAATTGATCTAAGACAGACAGAAACCTCTGGTCATATCATCAGCACATTGCAGAAATACTCCCATCCCAAAAGTATGGCTAACAGACCTGGAGAGACCACCATTCTGACACGGCTAATGTGAGAGCCCTGCTCTTTAGCATGAGTCCAGGACCAACTGTGTTAAAACACAGAGGTCACAAACTGCTGATATCACAGTGACTTTGTGATATCTTAATTTCTGAGAGTGGTTCTAAGATGCTAAATGATTTTTCATCACTTTTGCTTTTATTTCATTTTATCTGGCATTGGCTGAAACTCATTTCAAAATTTTAAGGAATATTGAAGCAATATGCTTGTCATTTTTTAAAAATGTGTCCCTCCTTGAACACAGCATTATTTTGTCTAGTTCATCCCTTTATTCTCCTTTCTGTACTGTTTCAGAGAAATTAGAATGAAGGATATTGTTAACATACATATGGGTGATTTTAAATTGAAAAATTTGCCAAAGTAATTAAGGCCAGTTTTAGCTGAAGGTGAAGCAAAATGAATGCATTAAGGGTATCTTTGGATAGGCTCTTGATTTTCAAACTATTTTTCTAATAGTCTAGTTTCTAATACGTATTTATTCCACAATAAACAGGATTTTTTATTTTAAATTATTCTTCACAGCTTTAATACTTTATAGTATTTGAAAAGAAAATTAAGTATTGTTTGATTCATATCCTCTTTTGATAGCATCGTATGTGTGGATAATTTACAGATGTAAATTCTACTGTTGCCTTGGAAGGCTGACCTGAAACTGAGACTGGACAGAAATAGAGAATAAAGTAGGTATTTGTTGAAAGGCCTCCAGGATCCACCCTGGACAGGACAGGAGCCTGACCAAGGCTGCACCCCGGGTGGACCAAAACTAGTCACAAAATGGCCCCCTGGTCACGAGATCTTACATTTTTATAAATTTTGGTCCATTTGCATATTGGGGTTTAATTGTCCAATTACAGCTTCAGTTTCTGAGGTCCCATCCTTCTTGTTCCTCCCTTCAGCCCATCATTGTTTATGCTTTTGGGCCTGAAAGTTGTAAGCCTTGTCCTTGGCCTTCAGCAGGAAAAGGATTTGTCTACCTACTCTGTGAAGAGAGCTTACTGGCACTTAATATGAGGTTCAGAACTACACCCCTAGGCAACACAGAATCTGCAAATATGAAAACTAAAGCTTAAGGCATCAGCATAATCTCTACAGTATGTAAGCTTACCAGCTGTATCAGTAAGTAGACTCTTGTGTTTCAAATTTTACATTTTGCTTTGGTTTTCCCTCTTTTTTATTATACATTTTACTATATCATCCTTAACCATCTGACTGTCAATGTGCATTGCGCCACACAACCTAAAGTTTTAGTCTCCAAATGCAACTGCATTTTGAAATTAAAATCCTTCTTTCAGTCCTTATTAGAACTAATTGTCCTAAGCATATTTAAAGATTTTTTTTTTTTTTTTTTTTTTTTTTTTTTTTTTTTTTTTTTTTTTTCCCTTTTGGGNAGCATGTCTTCTGTTTCTCTGACCTGAGGCTGCACTGGATCCAGGTTTAGTTGAGCTATGTGTAAATTCTTCTCATAAAAAGTCATGTTATAAATGTAGATGTAACCATCTGATTGTCTTATAGAGTTTCATGATAGCAATATATTTTTTTTTCTTCCCTTCCTGGCTTTCTTTCACAGGTAATATATTTTTTTTACCATCTCCTATATAATATATATCAGAAAGCCTTGATCAGAAATACACTTTTTAAAAAGTAGTTAATTTTTCTGTAACCTAAGGGTGGCAGCAGCCTAAAAATTTATTCAGATTCTTCTTTCCTATAATCATAATTTATCTCCCATGTAAATTATTGATGTTTCTAATCACATAGTGATAGAACAGTGTGCTCTGATCTCATCGCCTTCCTTTGTCTTTTTAGAGTGTAATCACTGCATCCTTCATTAACGTCAGAATTGAGTATTTAAGTTGCTTTCTTTCTCAAGTGACACCTTCACTGATAGAAAGAGGAAAAGATATAAGTAGTGGTAGCAGGTTCTTTTCGTAACCGTTAGGAATTTAATCTGACTTTGCATTTGATGGATGGTGATTTGCTTCCCTTGTGGACTGGGGACTGTCACCCATTTAAAGTGTCTCTAATGAGATAGAAAACATTAAGGACAGTGTAGAGAAACCATATCGTTTTCTTCCTAAGAAAGAAAGAACTTTCTTAGGAAAGGAAAGACACAGACCTATTTTGTGATGGCTTCCATTCTACAGACTACCAGGAGGAAGAAAGTAAAAGAATGGCTGAATCCCTGAGCTAAGTCCCCTCTTTCTCACTGTGATTGAGATTCATCCACATAATCTGAACACAAGGATTTGATAATGAACTTTACCCCATGGATCAAGGCCAGCTTAGTTATGGGAAACAATATTTTCATTCTCATAAACAAATAAAGAAAATAATATTAAGGGAAAAGGAATGGGATGAGATGTGAAAGGAACCTGTAAGGTTTCAGTGCTTCAAAAGAACACACTGAAGTTGTTACTTCAGAAAGGAATCGCCATTTTCATCCAATGAACCCCATATAATTTAATACTTCCAAGTGTATTAAGATATGTTATTCTAGATTAATTTAGAAAAATTGTCCCAGCTAATACATTTTTTTCATTATGTGGGTTAGTCGTAAAGTTTTGTTAACATCATATGGTCATCAAATGGTATTTTACTTCTTTTTGCTTCACTTATATTTTGTATCAGGTTTTACATAAATGTGCCTGTACTTGAAGTATGTTATAATAAAAGATACACCATGAGGAAAAGTAGTTGTTAGAAGAGAAATACGTTGACTCTTTCTGTTCCAATCTATTCTATTCTATTCTGTTCTATTCAGGATCATATATTTATGTAACCTTGCTTTGATAGTGAAAATAGAAATAGTTATGCCTAGCACATAATGTTTTTAATTATTTTTCAACTTTTTTCTCTGTACTCATACTAGAAAGAGAGTTCTCTGAGCTTTTTATTCTCTTATTCAGAACATTATGTGTGTGTCATGTTACCTTAACACTGGAGTATAAGAATACATTGTACAACACAGGACAGAATCTACCCAGAAGATCTATCCAAAAGGTTTTCTCATTAAAAATGGCAGGAATAAAGAAAAGTGTTTGTGTAAGAGCACCAGAGAAAGAAGAAGCCATGTAGAGTTTTTCTGCTTTTTGAGTAAAACCTATGTGAAATTAGGCACGTAATAAATGCAGTGCTAAGGGGTTTGGTTTGATTTTGCTTATGTGTCTGGGCTTTTGTTATTATTTTATTTTATTTTAATTTATTTTATTTTACTTATTTGTTGGTTATCTTTTTTTTTTTTTTTTTTTTTTTTATTTTTTTTTTTTTTTTTTTTTTTTTGTTTTTTTTTTTTTTTTTTTTTTTTTTTGGCAGAGGGGGGGAGGTGGTAAGTGGTTTGCCTCTTTAAAAAGCTTTTTCACTCCTAACTCAACAAAAATTTGTTGTGCTTTGGTGTCAGGAATAACAATGGCATTTATAAAGGTCCTTATACAGTAACTAAAGGCTACAGATGCAGAAAAACCCCATGTAAATGCCCCTATTTCAGTATAAGGATCTGATTTTTAAAGGATAATTTCTATTCATAATTTTTCTATTGATCTTTGTCAATCCACTTAAAAAACTTTATTGCACTACTTCAAGCATATGCAGCATACTTCCTCCATGTGAATCCATGAAGTTGTCCTTTTCGTACATATATTCTAAAATATAAAAAAGAAACACAGGGTTGCATAAATTTCTTTTAATTATGCCAAAATTATTTGTACAGATTTTCTGGTATTTCAACATAATAATAGATATTATGGTGCAGGTCTTTAAAAAGAAAAAGAAAATCTGCCAGAAACCACTTAGTCTCTGCTACCCTGCCTAGATTCTCCATGGTGAAATGAATATAAGAATTGCCAACAGAGTTATCAAGATTTTTAAGGAATGGCTTTCCATGATCAACTCTTTGTATTGGGAAATGATGTATTTGTCTGGTGAACTTGCCATATGTGGAAGCCAGTAAACAGCTGGCTTTCAGCTCCTTCCTCTCTATGAACGTTATTGTAGACTTACTAGCTCCCTTCCCACCTTCCATTCCCAGATTGTCTTCCCTTTGTTGGTTGAAGTCTTGGCTACCAAAGCCCACCCCAGAAACTACCTGTCTCTAAGATTTACTTTTGGCTATGAAACAATAGTAAAGTTACTAGTCATTTGGACTATTTATATAGAGAATGAAACAGGTGCTCATATGTATTGAAAAAAAAACTCCCTAAAAATGTGTGATTTTCTTGCAGTTCTATAAACATTATTTCAGATGGCAGTTTTCTCATTTCCCTACTGGTACCTGACATTTTATAAACATGTATGAATACAGCTTCCTTTAATTGTTGAGTAACTCATTTATCTGCACAGCTATTAATAAAATCAGAGTAAATTATCCACATATTTATGAAAACCAGCATTAAGTCTGAGGAGGTTTTGCTTTTTGAATAACTGAGGGCTCTTGGCTTTTGGCTGCTCTTCAGGTACCGCATAGTCCAAAGCAGTAATACAGATGTCCCACTTACTTGTATTAGTTCAGACAAGTCCAATCCTTCTTTACCAAGGCAATCTCAAAATTGCCATGACATGAATTTTTCTTTCTCAGGTGACACACTTTTCATACAGAAGGAACGTTGATTACAGCTGCATTGACACAGAACTGTGTAGGACCATCTGCCTCAGAAATCTTTGTTTCTTTCTGTGTAATAATTCACAGCAATCATTTCTGAACTATTTTTCTGTTTGGACATTTTGAGAGTCAGGGTATTATTCATTCTGTCTCACTCTTCCCTCTCTGTGCAAAATTTTAAGTAATCTATACCTTTTTAAACATCTGATATCAACTGACCCCCTCAAAGCTGAGGCAGGACATTTGCTGGCAACAAATCGCTCCACACCTCCATCCATCGTCAAGCAAGCATACAGAGTACTCCATGATCAAAGATGAGTAACAATCAGGGTGCCACAGACCTCGCTAATCTTGAGTAGGAGCTTCAATGTCCTCCTTACTCCCCATATTCTATGTGGCTTTAACAACTAAAAATTATTCCAATAAGACAGTTTTTAATCAGACCTTGTGGTAATCCTTAACATGTATTTTTTTTCTAGTTGGTTATGGCTAATGTGCTTATTTCCAGGCCACTTCTCTTTTTCAGAGTTTCAGCCCTCAGACCTTTGGGCAATGTTGGTCAGTTCAACTGAAGCTTTTTTTTTTTTTTTATCTTTTATTGCAGAAAGCACTAGTGTTTAAAGGAAATTTAAACTTTATTAAATATATGTCTCTTAATTTTCCCTTTAATAATGAGACTAAGGAAGGCACTCACTGCAAGATACCTGTCACAAATTACCTCTATGGTTATGGAACTGATATTTTAAACTTAGTTTTGTTTTAAATGAGGGCATATATATGTTCACATGGGATGCCAGAATGAATAGCTGATTGGTGATCTTGAACTTGCCTGCCCATCAGCCAGCATCCACTGTTGAGAAGGGGGGTGCTTAATGGCTTGCATTGCCTCCCAAAAGACCACCTGATCAAGAAGTTATATTGCCTGAGGTGCTCACTTTCTCTCTTACAAGAGTCTGAAAAGAACAGTCTACCCATTCACAATATTCAGCAGAATTGCTCAACATATAGCACATCAAAGACTGGACATATTATCTACGTATCTTAGTGTTACAGGTTATTAAATTATTGGGAATGCCTCTGCCCAAATGAAGGGCCAAATGAGACCAGGTGCCAAAGTCAATACTGTGGGTTTTATTCGACAGTAAATATGAAAGACAGAGAGAGAGAGATAAAAAGGAAGAGAAAGAAATAAAAAAAAGGTGAGGGGAAAGAGAGTGATAGAGACAATATCATCATTCCATGGATCCCACTGTGTCCGAATTATGTTCTCCAGCCAGTCTTCTTGGTGGTGACGGTCCCCTCAAAAGCATAGAACCTGAAGGATTAATATACATTCAAGCCAGGTGGGAATACCCAGGTACCTTCCCTGGAGGCAGGTGGAGGGGGTGCAGTTGGACACAGTGTCCTGCAGCAGACTCTGGGTCTGTGCATCACTTTGCCTCACATGCAGTGCTGTGGTGCAAGGCCTCAGGAATGAGTCTGGGGAGCACTTTGTGGGGTCTTTGATGGACTATCACACCCCTCAGCTGCCTCCCAGGTGAATGTCCCATGGATGTGGCCTTCCCAGGGCTGGGGCTTCACAGCTAGGCTGGTTTGTGTAAGGGAGGATGGGTGTTCAGAGCCTCTGACCAGAGGTTACATCATGCACCTGAAACCTCCTCCTCCCTGCCTGGTTGGGGAGAGTCTGTCTAAACCTGGCCTCTGTGGGCTATGGTCTCCCCCACCCCAAACCCAGCCAAGGGAGGATTTTCTGCTGTGTTTGGCTTTCTTGTGGATTCATTTCTTTCCCTCAGCCTTGTTTGTGTCTCCCTAGACCTGATACGGTTGAACAACAGTGCCCCCTTTATCTTACCTAGGTGGCTTCACTCACAGTCCAAAGTTCCAGCTGGGCATCTTCAAGGAGGGGTGGGCTTCTGTCGTTGTAGTATCTTTATACAGTTGTTGCTATAATGGGCAAAATGTTTACAGTATGAACCATTTCAGCCTCTGACACTTAGAAATATCTATTTCATTTCTAGAAATTAGACAGACTGAAGATGGTTGTATGGCCATAAAAGAAGTTTACTTTAGACCATGGGTAAATTCTTTTATTCCAGGTGAAGGCTTTGTATTCCTCATGAGAGTTGAAACTTTCTGACATTAGGTCACGGAATAAATCTGTCAAAACCATCAAATTCCAATTCATGACACCATGGACTGACCTAAAAGTGCGGTCATCAATCCATAAAACCATGGATAGGGCAGCACTGATCCAGATAGACAAACTGAACCTTGGTGTACCATAGAGATTTTCTGCCAGCACTTTTCAGATTTATTTTTATGTTTATTTAATCAATGTTTCATTTTTACCACTTCTTGTCCTCTTGAGATGCATTAAGTGAGATAAGAGAGTGATTATTTTCAATAATAAATTCTTATATGTTATTTTCAATAATAAACTCTTAAACAAGAGGAACATTATCTAATTAATTGAGTATCTTTTATGATTGAGTAATTCCATCCTGAATTTTGAGGCAGATTCTATAATGTTTTCCAACAGTATGCAACATGAAGGTGAGAATATTTCTTAATAACATGAATCACAATTTAGGCTTGATAAACAAATTCATCAGCTCTATAAAGTTATCTCAAAATATGCAACTTGCAGTAAAAAGATCTACTTTGGGATGAAAATCATTAACCAAACTCAAATGAAGAGTGTAGTGCTGTTAATATTTTAAACCTATTGTGAAACTTCTTACTGATTTTAGAAAAAAATTCTAACCTATAAGGATGGATCCACATCACAAAAATTGAAACCAAGCATATTACAGCTTGAAAAATGAGCATTTCTATGCATTGCCAAAACAAATTATTTTGACTTGCTTTAAAAATATGTAGGGGCTCCTTCAAGCATTATCATGGATAAGTCATTATAAGACTTGCAGGTTCATACATCACTGCTCTTTGCTGTCAGTATGAAAAATAGGACTTTTTGTTTACTTAAAAAATTGAAATGTCATGATTCTGCTGTTGAAAAATGAGGTGGGGAAAAAAGAGTGTCCTCCCATTTTTGAAAAATGTATTTTTTATTGAAGCAAAAGAGATAGGAGAAGAAGGAGATTATGTACATTCGCAGGGAAGCAGACTCTTCTCTATTGACACAGGATAAAGGGTAGTAATAATTATAGCTGGGTCATTGACGACAAAGTGTCCAGAACCAAGTGTGGAGCTGATGACAACACAAGTCAAAAATTAAGGTCTTAACCTACAGCAGACCCACCTTTGAATCCCCAATTAATACACAATTAATAAAGGCATAATGAAATAAGATTCATATTTCATGATAGAGTGAGACTCCTTGGTCAGAATGCATCTGTTAATAATATAAAAATCCCTTCTGGAATGAGAGTTTAATAATTCTCATTCATGGGTAAATAGTAGATCACAGCAGTAAATCAGCATTGTAATTTTAGAGGGTACAACTTATGAAATACAATATATAGTTTCTGGCATTTCATTTATTTTAAAATAATTTTTAAAATATTCTGTAATATTCATTCCCAGAGGGAGATTTTTCAAATAGTCACGCAAATACCAAAGTACAGACTGCATTAATCTTATTATTATTACTATTATTATTATTTAAAAGCTTATGAAAAGTAATTGATACTGTGATGGGTTGAGAGAGTATTCTGTTTGATTCTTAAAAGCCATGGATAAATAAGGGATGAGCATGTGTGTGCATTCATTATATATTCTTTGAGGTCCCATCCTGCAGCTACAAAACTTTCACAGTTTCTATTTTGTAGTTTCTATTCCCAGACCTATGAGACTAGGTCCATTTCAGTGGTAGTCAAAAACAGGTTACTGCAGAATAAATTTGCTACATTGTGTGGTGGTAAGAGTTGAATTTTGATTCTTCTATTCCCTTGTTTGTTATCAACTTTCTATAGAAAACAATAATAAATACAGGTCTTGAGAAAACCTCATTTGTGCTGCTGAGGTTAAACTGCCAATAATATTAAAAAAATATGAGAACTACACAGTGTCACTGTTTTCCAGGCAAGGAGATCTTTCTTTGGCAGTCTCAAGTGCAGACAGGAGTTAGAACTCTCTATCAGATGGCAGGATTCCCCCTAAAAGCCTGTGAAACTTTATTTCCTAGCTCAGAAAGAAAGATAAATTCTCTGCATGCATCTCCTCCAATAATTAACAACTGCAATTTTAATATCTACTAAGCTCACACCTGTATCATGAATCTAAGGATGAGTCATTTTATTAAGTTGCACTATTTATTGTCCTCCAATGTCATGATGGAAGCAAGCAAACCAAAATGATAATCAAGCTCTGAAACAGTGCAAAATAGAAGGAAAATTCCAGAAAAATTCAGCTCCCAGTTCTAATATGGGTCAAGAGAAAATTATTTCTTCCACCCACCTTCTTCTGTAGTGTTATTCTTCCATTATTTAAAAATGAAATTGATATTTCTAAAGAGAAGTTTTTAGTTAAAACATTTAAAGAGAAAATGACATTTACAGAATCCTGATTATCATTGTAATTAGTCAGAAATATTGGCTAAATCAGCCACAAGTTATATAAATTATCCTAAAATTAAGTATTTTTTCTCCATAGTTGACTTTGTTTATAGGATTAAGTAGATCATGAGGTTAAAGAAATGTATTTTTCTATTTATCACCTGTTAGACAATACACATAAAGTTCAAAAGGGTGTATTAATGAAAACTTAAAAGTCACATCAAAATTGTTTCCCATGCTTTTCTTCTGTTACACCATGTTGAAGCACTAGTAGGCTGAAAACCTTTATCCAAAGAAAGGTTATTACAAGAAAAAAGGCTTCTAACAAAACTGGCTCAAAGTTAAACACACAGAGATATCTCAATTTTTGGCTAAAAAAATAAATGTCTAACTATTCTCAGCAGGTCCACTAAGGTGATTAAACTGGATTTTCTATTAATTTTTAATATATGTTCTGAAAGAGATCCTCCTTGAAATTCTGACATCTATCCCAAATATATTTTTTGACAGTAGAAAATTGGTAAAACCTGGAAAGGTAGTGAAAAGTGAAAGGACAGTTGCCTGGCAAGTACTCCACAGTGTACTGAGACCATGTTTGTTTGTGGCAAAATAAAAATGCAGATAGATAGTATTGAATGAACCACATATTCTAGCAGACAGTTGTGGTGAATTCATAGAATATATACAGTTTGCTCTTTACATGTCCAAGAAAGTTTAGGGGGAAAAACGTAAAAAATTAAACCACATACTACAAAATGGATCATTGTCACTCTAAAGCATGCCATAAACTTTCTACCACTCAGAGCTTGTGGAAATAAACTGAGGGAGAGTAACGTTTGTGTATCAGGGCTGAGAATAGGTCCTTCAAGACCCAGAAGAATGGGGGCCTTTGCCCTGGAAGATAATCAGGCAAAGGGTAAGGATTTCAAGTCAGAGGCCAGACTCATACTTGGCAGATTCAAAATTATAGTGGTTTGAAAGCAAAACAAGTGAGAGGCTCCAAGTCAGAAATACAATTTAATAGGAAGAAAGGAAAAAAAGGTAAAATAAAATAAAAGAAAATAGACGCAATAATACAAAAGACCACTGACAGAGTCAGAATACAACCTGATCAAGGTGATGGAAGCAGTCCAGATGAGGTGGTCTTCCTGAAGCAGTGATCCCGTAGAAAGGTCTGATAGCTCTGGTCCTCTGGGAATCCAGTGGGTAGAAGCCGCTTGTACTGTCCCAAACCCCAGATTATATCCAGGTGAGAATGCTTGGCTCCTCCCCCTGGCCGGAGCATCTCACAATGGGATGATGAGTCATGCAGGGGGTCATTGATGGCCCATTAAACAGAGACAGCTCCCAGAGGGAGTTATCTGTGAGTCATGGGCAAGGCATTTGATGGGCCATTAACAGAAGGTAGCCCAGGAAGAACACTGCCCCACCTGGATTCAACAGTTCATGAAGTGATAGAATACTTTGTGTACATCCTATACTACAACCCAGGACAAAAATTCTCATAGGTTGGAAGAAACACGACGAATAGATTTAAATATTCCTTTAGATGGAAAGCCTGTAAGAAGAAGAGTACACAAAATACCTCTCAATATAAAAAGTTGCTTTCCTCAAAAAAGCAGAAGAAAGATGCTGTCTCCCTTGAAGTGTTTGTGTTGGTTTAAGTGAAAGTTTCTTCTTCTGGAGAACTGGTTGTGATTTGGAAAGAAATGCCATAATGGGTGTGGTCATGGCCCTGAATGCTCTAGCTCACATGAACCTGACCACATACCTCAATTTACTCTAGGGATATGCACATATGTTCTATATTAGTTTTATATTAGAATACAAAATTAACAGCAGTACAAAATTCTAGCACTGGCAATGACTATTTGGTATGTGTGCACACGCTCCATAAAAACCTTGTCAGCTTCCTTTAGGTAATTTCAATAACAAGTTCAAGTGAACAGCATTATTTTGGCTCAGACAGAAAGAGTGAGAAAGAACCCACACAGCTTCAAAATAGACATCTTCTTGTATTGCCGAATTTTCTTTTATAAGCAAAATGAGGCCTGCATAATCATTCAAGGAACTATTATACTTGAACTTTATTCCTAATCATTAAACCATCATATTGCATATGGCATCAAGTATGATGGAAAGAACTTTAAAAAAGCTAGTGTTTCTAAAATACTAGAACAGAGCTATGCTAGTGGAATTCAGAATAACAATGGTGATCACAAGAGAGCTCTGCAGATTTATCCTTCATGACCACACACTTTCTTAGGTGATAATTTACGTATCAAGGGAATGTTAGACCTGGTAAAACTATTCTTTATCCATCAGGAACAGCAAGAAGTTCCAATTTATCTGCATTATCCAGTTAATGCTTCTGCACCCAGAACTCCCAGTTTCTAAAGGGACATTAAAGTTTATCTATGCTACTTGTTGACAAACCAGCTGAAAACCATTTTACATTTTACTTTATGGTGTTGAAGTATTTTTCTGACTGGGATCATTATAGATCAGAACCTCCTAATTTGAAACAGATACTGGATCAAAATACAAAGTTGAAGACACCAGCTTGAGTCAGCTGATACAACTGACAGTTCTTAAATTAACATAGAGAATCAGACCACTGGTCCCCTAACTTTCCTTGGAGAAAAAGAAAAATTATACACTAACCTATAGTAAAATGAATTTGTCTGTAGAAACTGATTTTTCACCATGTATCTCCCAAACGACCTAGGATGAACATGGTACAGAAACAAAACTTCTGAAATTAAATACAACTGGCAGCAAAAGGACACATTAGGAGAAGCAGTGAATATTGTAATGTTTATAATTTGTCTTTGTCATTGTTATTTTCAAAAGTGTTCATCCCCAGCAGCTACAGGAGAAGTCCAAAGGAATTGAGTTATTCAATACCTTAAAACTTAAGTCTTCTTGCTGGCTCTGTTAATTACACTCTGAAAATCTATATTCATTAATGACAAGTTCTTTTAATTTTCCATTACCAGAAAATACTTTATAAACTGTAAATATGTTGTATCCAAATTCTTGTAGCAGAAATGATAACTAACAGACTATTGAGATGTTACTAGAAAGCTAATAAAAAATGGCAAATATAATATATCTCCTTTCACCCTCAGGATAAGATTCATTACTGTGCAAAATGCTCTTCCCAGACCAGATATTGTAACAGATGAACAAAGGATTGTTTACATAGGTGTTTTAAGCAATAAACATAATTAATAAAATTCATTCTATTGTTCACACATTACTGCTGATAAAGATCTTTTCACTGTCACTGCTAGAGCAAAGTAGTACAATTCTTAAATACCTTTTTCAACCATTGTAAACAAGTGGGACTAAAAGGGCTGTATGTGTTTTTTTCTGTGTGCACTATTGTTTGCTTTTTATGGCATCTTCTACTGTGCAATAAACCCTATAATTATCCAGACTTAGTCTTGGATGTGAGGAATTATGTGTATATTTATAAAACCAGAGCAAATGAAAATATGCAATATGTTCTTCATTAAAGGCTGAGAAGAACATCATGTTTAGGAAATAATCATCACAGATCCACCTTCAAAGTCCAGGACTGAGTGTCAATGGATATTATATTAAGTTGATAGAACTCAATTCAAAACTAGCAAACAATGCAGTACCAAAAGAGAAAGTCATTAAGACTCAATTCCTGGTGGTTATACTGCTTGTGAGAAATCACTCAGGTTATATGGGGACACACACCTGGTCATTTGTTATTTTTGTTGTCTTGTATACGTGAAAAATGAAACTGCTGAATTAATCCACAGTATAGCACAGACATAATCACATGTACGAAGTACCCCATCTCTCTGTCAGGGCAATATGAACTGACTAAAATATGTAAATTACTACTGTTTCTGAGAGATTTAAGACCTGATTTGCAGCCCAGTGTTCCACTATTATTTTATCGTGGTTTTCTAGTCATTAAAATGGTATAGTCTGTAATATGTGTTTCTTAAGCTTTTTGTTTTATAAAGATGACTACATTTATAAAAAATGCATTATTCTGACAGTATCTAGAAAGATGATTTACAATCCAGTTCATTTTCAGGCATTTGGGTACCCTGCAACTTAGAAAATCACAGAGACATTCCCTTACTTTTTCTGCCATTTTCATGCCTGTGGAGTTTAAAGATTATTATTAAATATGATCAATTTATCATCAAAGAAAGGACAATTTTCTGATAGGGCTGTACTTGAGGAAAAAAATCATTTAGTAGACATTGTTTCATCTACAGTGCAGACCTTTTTCAGGTCTGAGAAACAGCAGTTCCAAATGGGACAGATCAGCGTGTTTCTTTTCAGAAATGTCAACAAGTGTTTGACTTCAACCTATAGAGAATTTGGGGGCTGATTTGTTAAATATAAAACATCTGTTTTTTATAGACTTTTTGAGCTTTTCTCTTCAAAATGTTAAATTGAGGAAATGAGAGATATAACTGTTTAGATAAATTTCCTTTAAATAATCACTGACCTCTTGTGGAGCCTAATCTGTGGTCTCCAAGACTATAAAAAAAATCTAAATTATGGCTTCATTGATAAGGATCTCCACATTGTGATACATTCTTTCTTGCGGTATTTAAAGAATGAGACAGATGAAAATGACTTGTCTACCTGCATTACTGCCTGCATGTCCTGCGTTGTACAATGTGGCACCAGAGAGCTAGAATCCACTATCCCCTTTGCTAAGGGCATTTTACCATATTAAAATCAAACACACATTTTCAAAAGATGGGATCCCATTGTGCATGTAAATCAGTTTCTTGTACATGTATTAGAATATGTACCTACCTACCTAGCAATTTGCATGTATGATTACCTTGAGATGCTTAGGAAGTCATGATGGAGTTGTCCTGAGACGTTAATTTTTTACTAAATTTTGTCACACAAGCATTTTGAAATGCAAAATTAAATGTAAGGGAAATTAAGTTCTTAGGTTTATAGTAATTCTTGTCAAATTAAAAGGACTTTCGTACAGTAATGATGATCCTGTGCAGCTATTTAAGAACTTGCCTTAAGTGAAATATATCTGAGTCTGTTAAGCAATAGTCTTTTATTTATCTATACAGGGACCTCAAGCAGTAATATCAAGGAGTTGCAACACTAAGATTTGACAAAGAAAGATTTTTCCAGATCCTAAACTGTAGCCTTGATCTTTTTCAGCGTTCTGATGATTGCATTTTTGTAGTGGAGTTTCTCACAGATTTTCACTTAAACAAAGTGATGTTAATGTAAACTGTCCTTTTTGTTTATCATTCCTCTCTTGAGGAGGGACAATTGATGGACTCTAGTTTGATCAGTGTAGTTGGAAAGGTGGCAACCTCATTGTCCAATCCCTTGTCATTGTCCAAAATCTATATAAGCCGAAGTAGAAAATAAACTTCCCTCTTTTTGCCCTGATGACTTGACTTGTATTGTTCTTTTTGTGTCCTATAATGACACTAAACCTATTATGTTTTACTTTAAGTTATTGGCCATTTAATGTCATAACATTTTGACATGACATCAGTAAAATATTTTACCAGTGTGGTCAAACATGGTGAAAGATTATATTTTAGGTTTAGTGGATTCAAGCAAGATTCATTCAGTATATACCTTTATTTTCCATCTTTCTGAGATAGCCAATCCCTGTAAGAAAAGAGGTTTGCATCAAAATTTCAGGCTTGAGCAATTATTAAAGTTTAAAGTTCCCTGTGAAGGTTTTCCTTTATTTTTTAAAATTAGTCACATCTCTAGTGTATATTAAAAACTCTAGGAATATATTAATGCTGACTTCTGAACATTCTTATTGACTTTCAACTTCTTGAATTTATGTAATTTAAAAATCAAATTAAAAAAAATTATACAACTGGATATAAACCTTATATTAATTATTTATCTTATAATCTCAGAAAAGTAGAGAGGTCTGATAGAAACTGAAGACAGGACAAGGTTTAAAAAATGTTAGGTATTTGAAATATATGGCTTACTTAGTCATGTGCAACATTCTTTAGACATTCTGTTATTCTTCACCTAGTGATGCTTCCTAGTTGTTTTGTGGGAGAAGAGTTTGGTTTTTTGCTTGTTTGTTTAGGTTTTTCCTGGTAAGGCTCAGTGGTGAGTAATTAAAAAGCTGACTAAACTTTAAAAAGAAATGGAGAAAGCAGAGAGCAATGTTGACATGGTTAATAACACAAAAGGCAGAACTGTAACACTCCCTCATCTACAGCTAAATATCCAATGGAGGTTGAATCTAAACAGGTATTTTTTATTCCTGCTTTGTAGGTACCAAGAAACAGAAGATATTTCTATTGTTTCTTTCTTCCCACACTGATACAGACTTTAAGTTAGTCCCTATATTTGATATATTCACTGTATATTCATTGTTTTGTTCTTTTCTCATCAAAAACAGGAAATTTGTCAATGCTTCTCTTACTTTGCAGGAGTGAAGCAACTGAAGGAGCTGTATTTTTAATTTTTTTTTTCTTTTTCTTTTTCTTTTTTTTTTTTTTTTTTTTTTTTTTTTTTTTTTTTTTTTTTTTACTTGGTCACTACCATGTTTAACAGAATTATACCATCATTTCTGGCTTTTTAATCTTCCTGAATATCATACCTAGGAAACTAAGGTATACTCAGGGTCTATACATGGGCATGGAATAAGTCAAAGTCATGGAATATCTAAAGTGCAAAAGCTGAAGAAGTGGAAGTTTTAATTTACTGAAGCCTGTCATCCATCATGATCTTGATAGCTCAAATTTTAATTTCATTCTTGCACTGGGTTGCCTCCATACTTAAGTTGAATCCTTTCAGGGAAAACTTACTTTAAGATCAGGAAAGTTATTTTTTAGAAATGGTGGGTCTTCTTTCTCTGCAGTGTTGAAGAGTAAGTTACAAGTATTCACATACATGCTCTGTGAAAGAATGTTCTGAGCTCAGTGTGGCAGTGTCATCACTCAGACTTGACACAAGATATATTATACAATATTTGGTGTATACTTATACTGCAACTTGAGCAAAGACAAGTATCAAAGTTCCAGTTTGGAAAAAAAAAAAACACTATTCACTTGTGGATATTGTACAGCTATAATGTCACACATTGAGGTAAGGAAAGAAAGCTCATTTTTTGTTAGCTTTATTAATTGAATATGAAATAGTAAGGGAGAATGACAGTTTTTTAGTTGCTCTTTGTTTTGGGTTTTTTAAAAATTATTTCTATGCCCCTGGAATGTGCTTAATTAGGGAGACAGAAACACAGACATTGCTCATGACCCAACACTAGTTCCTTACCTCTCTAATTCCCAGTAAGATAAATGTTTTATATTTCTATCTTTTACCTATTTTCTTTATCATCAGACAGATAATATGAGTTCTTGGCAAACTCCTGTCTAATTTTATTGCTTTTGCTTTCAGTAGTGGTTTTGATATTTTTGTTTGATATTTTTCTTCTTGACCAGGCATGTTCCGTAAACAAACAAAATAATAACACTTCCTGTTGGAAGATGTCTTAAGGCACACAAGAGGAAGATAAATTTTTTCTCCCTAGATTAAAAAAAGAAAGGAAAATAAAGATTAATTTATTATCCTACTTAACACTTTCAACATGAGTAACTAGGTATTTGCAGGAAATGGACAGAAACATTTGGAATAAATTTTATAAATTGACAGCGTTATATAATATAATAATTAAGGGCTTTGTAGAGTTTGAATTTATACATATTCTTGGTATTTGAATACATAATGATATGGAATCATTAAAACTGCTGACATTAAAGAAAATAAACTTAAGCAAAATATTGTCTGTCATCATTGGTAATTTTTCCCATAAATCACTTTTAAATAAAATATTCAACATATGTCGAGCTTAACAGTTTGGCAACTACTCACGACAAGCCTATGCCAATTTTTTTTTTATTTTATTTGCTTTAATTAGGAAAGCAATTTGGATTCAGTATGTGCAAACTATCACAAACTCACCAAAAGAACAGTGAAATTGTTTTATTAGAAACTCAATTTTCTGCTATCTTTTTGGCAGCCTTGAAATTTAATATCAAAGTAGAGAGGTTAAATAGCACTATTTCAATATCATTACTTCAAATTGGAGAGCTTAAAGATGTCTTAAATGTGCTTAAAATATACTAATCAATATAAAACTGCCATTAAGTTCTTAATTAAGAAACAAAAAATTAATTATGCCTTTGAATTATATGCAACTGTATTATACTAGTTAGTTTTAACAATTCTCCTTTAATCCGCCTTTTTTTTCTTTTTTTAATTACTATTTTGTCAGATCATTCTTAATTTCACCCTATGTACTAATTAACCGTTTGGTTTTTATTTGCTTAAATCCACATATTCCTTCTCTTAAAGAATTCCTATTTGGTTGATTAAGACAAGTACAAATGGTGAAATAATTTTCACCCTTTTTTCTCCACACAATTTAATAATCAGTAGTCAGAAAACAGTACAACAGACCAGAATACTGTTAAAATACCAAAAAATTTTAAAAAACCAAAAAATACCATCAATACTAAAAATATGTAGAAACACATGAGTGTTTTGACCTTTTGTCAGCAAAGTGCAGAAGTAGTATTTTTAGCCTCTCTAGAGATGCCTTGATTGTCACTGGGGTTTTTTATTAATACTGTTGTGCTTCTAAGGAAGACTTAAGTTGTATTATTATTGAGTGGCTACCATGGTCTCCTCCTGACATACAATTGAACCATTAGCTCAGGAGCTTAGGTAGACCAGAACTAAATTAAATCAAGTCCATCCAAAAATGATAGGAAAGTCAGAAAATAGCATAGACACTACAAAACTGTCATGCAGATAATTAAAGGTCTTAAAGCCTTAGCATATGTTATAACCCTATATTACCATATCTCCCACCAAGCAGTTGCATATAAGTATTTGCAACCATATCTTTAAAATTTTTTTTTTAGATTTTCTCATAGACCTCAGGAATGACTTCGGTGTAACAAAAACATCCTGTTTATTTAGATATGAGATGATGTGTGTTTTCCCTTCATACCAAGAGTTAATAGTTCAAGGTACTGAAAGGGGTAAAGTTTAGCATGTGAGCAAGTGCTTACAAAATTAACCCCAGACAAAGACAATATATAAAGTATTACACTATTAAATGGAGACATTATAAACATCTATTTTATTATCCCTGTGAATGCTTAAATAAACCAAGATGCTATTTTTTTTTTTTTTTTTATAAACCAAACTATTGTCATAAAGCCAAAGCTGAAAATGATGAAAGATGTGGAAACTTTATAATGTTACCATTCTAAATAAACCTCACACCAACAACTGGCTAAATTTCACTGCAAGACTGTAGAAAATCAATTTTTAAAACTGAATAAACATTATCTGGATTTAAAGGAAAAAGGCATATTATTACTTTAAATATTTTCACTAACGGAGTATCCCATATCAGCATTCTAAGGTGAATTAATTTAGTTCAATAGTGCAGCGTGGAGAATAATGTATCAAACATTAAACTCTGAAGATTTTGTTTCAAAGCCTTCTAGTTAATAAGTCTCTGCTTTGTGCTAAAGTTTATGGTATAATTCAGTACAGATATTTTTCTTACCTCTTTCTTCACAATACATTTTTTAATGGAAAAGTCAAGCTGTTGACAACTGGAATGACTAATTTACGTTATGCCATAGTATGCAAATAATTTAAAATATATTACCACTCTATGGAAGAAAACCAAATAGATTTGTCTTTTTACATCTGGAGTACATTTTTCGAAGTCAAATAAATAAAGATGAAGAACAGAATATATAGAAGAACTATTATAATTTTGTGTAGGACAATAAGGGACAGACACAGAGAAAACACAGTCTTTCAGGAGTATCTATCTACACGTTCTAAGAAGCATATATCATAGGAGAATACAGATGTAACCTGGAAATTTTTGCCTCCCTCAGGGAAAGAGAACACAATTATGGCAAAAATTCAAATATTTTCAACTTAGGTTACTTTTCTTTTCATCTGCAAATTCTCTCCATAAGAAATGTTTCTTAAATATTTTCAAAGTCACCAATAATATTAGGCATGGGTGGGGGAGAAAGATTTTTTTCTCTTATGAAGTGTAAGTCTCAGTCAAATCATACCGCAATTAATGAAGCAACTCACTTTCTTTTCTTTTTTCTTTAATAATTTTGACCATGAAGGTCTCTCATCTCTTATTTAGCTATGCAGTAGAAAACCATTTCTGGATGCTGCAATATCCAGTCTTCTGTTCCTTAGTGCTCCTGCTGAGAATTACACTGTGATTTGCAATTGCCTCCAGTGAAAAGGGACCCTCTGCTGAGGCGACATGAAAAATATCAATATACACACACCTACTTTGTAATGAAATTGAAGACTTTAAGCCCATAAGAACACCAAATGCATGTCAATAAAAACTGTGTCAATGTAACATGTGTACACAAGTTCTTCAGAAGCATAGTTTAAGACACAAAATTATTGTCCACCTTATCTTTCCATAAAACAGGTGGAAAATGTTTTTAAAAAATGCATGGATGCCATAGCACCCAAATTTTATCATCAGTATGAGGAGTCAAGATTCAACAGCAGATGTATTCCAAGAGCATATATTTAAACTGCCTGATTTTCAGAAGAACTAAAGACCATACTGCTCATTAAGGTTGAATTCAAAAAACTTTAAGATATTTCTGACATGGAAAAAGATTCCTTGTGACATGGAGGGACCAAAGAACTACATTCTTAAAATTCATTGTGTGAAAAAAGTGATAATCTAATAAAGTTTTAGAGAGTTTATAACTGAGTGGCTTATTTTTGAATCAATATTAGAGTTCCTTGAGTAAAAATAGGTTACCGGAATTCATTTTAAAAATCTGAGTTTAATATGAAAATAGTTTCATAATTTCAAATTTGTTCTTTTTAGATCTATTCTGTTTAAATAGATCTGTTTATATATCTAATATATAAACAGATTTAAATATATCTGTTTATTCTGTTTAATAAACCTTTAAATATTATTGCTTCATTTGAATTTTGTTTTCTTGTGAATGGACAGAGAGAAACATTGAAGACACCATACTTGTTACACTGAATTTTCTTATCCATTTTATTTCATTTTACACATGAAAACACTTAAAAATCATTATTTTTGTAACAAATGTGTTTAGTGTTTTAAATAGTGTCCAGATTTATAAATTTTGTTCTTATGACTGGTTATATCTAGAAAATTAAACATGTCTAAGAGATCCCTGGTAAAGCACACAATTATAATTGATTAGGATTAGACAGGGACTAGGAAAAAAACTTTTTTTTATTTGATTTTGGACAATCATCAACATTTCTTTTAGTGTCTGAAAAGGAAGTAGAATTCTTCAGCTTTTTAAATTATTCTCCACTCAGACCAGCTTAATAAACCATTTTAAAATACTCTGAAAATTCTTTCTCACCATTTCAGAGAACATTTCTCTGATGACCATAATGAATTTCTTGTAATCCAAGGATTTGAATTCATGAATTTGTAGAATAAATGCTTTAGGATATGACCTACTAGTCATCATTACAGAATGTATCACTATCACCTAAGGGAACTTGAGATAAGATAAATGTAACACTATTTTCCAATTATCTCAGGTCTGGGAAGAAATAAACAAGAATGAGGGAGAAGAAAGAATCCACAAATAAAGCAAGTGTCCTGAAAATCAGCTCTGGCTGAGATCGGGGTGGAGAAGGAGAGGTTTTGGGTATGTGGTGTAACCTCTAGATACAGGGAGTTAGCTCTAGCTCAATTATAAACCCCACACCACCCCAGGAAGACCACATACACATAAGACATTCACTTGAGAAGGTGCCATAAACATCAAAGACCCCTGCAGCTCCCCATGACTCGTTGCTGAGACCTCGCACCAGACAACTGCACATGATGCAAAGGGATGCAGGAGATCCAGAGTGTGTTACAAGAGACAGTGCCAAACTTTCCCTCTTACCCCTTCATGAGAAGAAGCTGGGCAGTCCCATGGCTTCGACTTATACTCATCCGTTGAACTCTGTGTTTTGTGGGACACTCACCACCAAGAAAACCAAAAGAAAACAATTAACTGGACTCTACAATGCTCCATAGATCCATATTTTCTATTTAATCTGTTTCTGTCATTCTCTCTGTCTCCTACCACCTATTTTCTATTTCCTTCTATCTCTCTCTCTCTACATCACTTATACTGTTAAATATAATCCATAATGAGAATTTGTCATATGGTCTTATTTGTTCCTTAACTCGACCTGAGACCTCTATTTCACATTTTTGATAGCTGAATCTTAACAGCCACTTATTTTCAGAATAAAAAATTAAGCTAGTTTGGGTTCTCAGAAAGCAAGTCTCCCCGTAAAAACATGTGTTAGTCTGCTTTTCTTCTACCAACCAGGTGGCAATTTCAATGAGGTGGTGTGAGCCAGATGGCAATTTCATTATTGAAATAAAAGGGTTGGACTGCTCTCAGGTAAAAACAAGAGGGGAGAAAAGCAAAGGAAGAAAAGAATGGACATTCCCTGTCTTCTTGGGATACGCTTTTACATGTGGGACTCTGCCCTCTAAAACCCTAAATCATTAAAAGCATTGGTGTCCACTGGCTAGTAGTGATATGGTTCAGGTCTCTGAGGCAAAAAATAGCTAAAATTTTCACCAATCTCCTTAGCAACAAGCTTACTATAAAGCCAAACAAATCCCAGTACCAGCAAACAAAAAGGAGGACAGAGAAACAGGACTGTTGTGTCTGGTGGCAGTCAGTTGCTGGATCAGCTTATATGATTTTTTTTTTTTTTTAATAAAGCACGTTGGATTCAATATTCAAACACCGTGCATATTACTTTGGCTTTTTTAATCATTTAACTACTAAACATAAAAAAAAAAAAATCAATATCATAATTTTTCAGAAGGAAGAGATATATGTTACAAATTTCATGCACATAGTAGACCTGTGTGGAAAAAACTGTTAATATTAAAAAAAAAGGAGAACTGTGAAAATTCAGCCCAAGCATGGCATATCAGTTATGTATGATTCCAGTACACCTGTACAAGAAAACTTGGTACAGGATTATGTTCACATCCATGACACTACCAAAAAGGAAAAAACAATTAAGTGCAAAATTCCATTCAATTATAAAGAAAAGTTAGCAAAAGAAATAACATGGAAGTTCACTAAATTATGGTACAAAAATTGACGTATAGAACTAGAATTAATGTATATGTAATTTACAAATGACAGTTAAAGGTTCTTCTATGTTGTAAGCATGTGGTAGATTTTTGCTCTTATGAAGATACTTTGATGAATAAAAAGTTTCTTCTATATATGTATATGTAGATAAGAAAACTTGCAAAGGATTTGATGGCATAAGCAACTCTAGAGAAACCAGATAACTTTGAAATTAACAGAAATTTTCCATTTGACTTGATCCTCCATATTGTTTTATTCTGCCCTATGATCAGTTTTGCACCCTGGAGGTCTCCCTAGTCCTTGACTATTCATTTCAGACCTCTTAAAGAAAGTGTGAGCTGCCTTCATCCAATGTAGTCTGAGAATGGAAAGTAGCAAAAAGCAGCAATGTTCTTTCCAACCTGTACCTTGTCTCATCCATTATTTTCTTCCTCATTATTGTACACCCTAAAGCTTTAAAATACAAGTTCATTCATGGGAACAGTCTCACAGCATCTTTTTGCAGCAATCCAACCAAACTACTGTAATCTCAAAAAAGTTATTGAAACAAAAAGTTGTTCAAGGCAGCAGAAGACATACATGTCTCATTCTACACAATGATGAAAAATAAAGCTACAAAGTTCTTCATGTCTCCTTCCTCTCCCCAACTGTAACTAGAATGGCAGTTACAGACAAAGATTAGTTGTTTTTTTTAAAGAGTCAGTCTTATGACACACTTTTTCTCTCTTAGTTACTGCCCTATATTACCAAACACAATTATGCACAATAAGCGAGCGAAGAGAGTATTAGAGTGTCACAATAGATCTGCAACACTGATGTTAGTCACCCTGAGTTTGCATAAAAGCTTCAATATTAAAGTATTAATTTTCATATCATTCTATTTCAACAGCCAGAGGAATCAGCATTTAAGTATAGAGTATCTATTCCTGCAATGTAAAATTTCCATTTCTTGAGGGATGCACAGTATGGTAGACTTAAGTCTTGTGTTTGTGGAATTAATTATGTAATAAGTAAGTTTTTGAATTTCATTTTTTCTCCATATCAAGGGTCCATGTTCATATGATTTTGCAAGCAGGTCAGTGATTTACATGTTTCAGGAGAAATATGAGGGAAATTATAGAATGAAAACAACATTCATCATTTTTTTTCAGCTATATTTAAATGCTAAAATGGATAACATCTCTCACTTTACAGAACAGAGGTAGTGTATTTTGAAGACCTTACCTTAGCAATACAAAAAGTATTCAAGAAACAACTAATATTCTGTGCATGGGTCAGCTATGTTAATGTCAAAACAGCTAGAAATTGGATCATTGCTTTGATCCCTTTTTGAAAGTTGTGAAAATAGCAAGTATGGCAGCCTGTTTTCTTAAAGTAAATACTAGGGCTTTTTAATGAACAGAAAAGTTATTTTCTAAAAAGACATACCTTTAGATTATTAGCCTAAAATGAATTTTATTTTTTCAAGAAGGTGTATATATGCTCTTATGTGAAAAAAAGGGATATCGTGAATCATCATCAGCAAATTGATGGTTCCTAGATAGTTCATAATTATTAAAAAACAACAACAACAACAACAACAACAACAAACCACGAAAGAAAAACCACCAAAACCAAAATACCAAAATAAAACCAAAAAGCCCACCAACACCTAAAAATACTTCAAGTGTTTTTTCTATCTATATGTGCCTTTAATGAACTTCACTTTAGGGTTAACAATTGAATTACATATAGAAACACTTCTCACTCAGAAAACACTCCTAAAATGAAATTGTGTTTGAAGCAGTAGAGTATTTTTAGAGGTCACATTATAAACAAGTGTTCCTTTTATGGTATGAAATGTTCCTACACTTTGCCAGAATCATCTGAAAATTGTACTTGTATGTATCTGTTACACAGAAAGTCTGAGGAATGCTGCTGGTGGGAGAGGAAATGAAATTACTTGAGCAGATTTGCATTCAAACCAACTGTAATTTGGTATTCTATTAACTCTGTACTTATCAGGCTCTTCTGGTGACACTGTAGTGGGGCTGGCCAACACTGTTCATCTTCCCATTCTCCATACTCAGTATCTGAGATGTAATAGTCTCTCATCTTGCAATTGCCTAGGGCAAAAGTTCAGCTCATTGAAATGCACCCATCACCTAAGGAAGTTACAGAGTTCTTGAGGGTTAAAGGCTGCAAGTCAGCCAAAAAGAGAGAAAATAATCTGCTGGAGATACTGTGAGTCTTTTACAAGCAGAAGTGCAATGAGTCTGTTGGAGTGGTCTAGGTCTGGTTACACACACAAGTTTCCTCATTTTTATCACAGGTGAGGTGCTGTATTGTGAATGAGCAAATGAACCTGAACAACTTTTTATTCAGGGTCTGAATTGTTCTCCAGCAAGAGAGAAAATATGTAAACTGATTTTTAAATTTATGCATATAAACATTCACAAATGCCATTATCCAAAATGAGAAACTCAGCATCAAGCTTCTCTATTATTTCATCGACTTAGGTGATTCACAAATGATTTTCACAATTCTTTTCTTGGTGAGACAGTGCTCTGTAAGTTAGGTCATCATATTTTCCATTACAAAGAGGGACTAACTAGAATGGTACAATCTTACTTTTACTCAGGCAAACTACAGCGGCTCACTTACCCCCAGTAAGCCATGAGTCTCTTCATCAGGAATTATTGCCTTGACAAAGAAGTCCTAAAGCTATAGAAGAGTTGAATGCAGTCTCTATGGGGTAGCATAATTTTTTTTTTCTGATGATCTTATGTGCTTATCCCTGGAACTAATACTTCTAGGCATCAGGACCTTTTTTTTCCCTGAATTCCGTTCTGAAAAATATGCCATACATCTTCCCTTCTGGTAACTTGTCTATTTATCAAATATGTCTGAAAACTGTAGAGACAAAGAAAGAGTAAAAATATAACAAATCAGAAAAATTAGAGAACTTTAGTTTAGGGTCTGTTTAAGTTTAGGGATGGATATTGGTAGACTCCTGCTCAACAGTAACCAAAGTCATGTCCCAAAAAACTGAGATTAAGAAATGCACATCTATGGCACAATTTTGATAACACACTTCTGAAGAAAATACCATTGATGTTATCATCTGAGAGAAGAGTTCAATAAAATATGAGGTTTTCTAAACAAGCCTGCAGGTGAAGCAATCTATGTCAGAAGTTATTTCTTTTGTAAAGATTCCTTTTTGTGTATTGATTTAGGTTAACGCCAAATCTTAGTCATGAGGTTTAACAGAAATCTATTGATAGTTCAGAGGGCTGAGAAAATTGTGCAAATCCTGTAGTTGCAGCAAAAAAAGTCATTAGATTGAAAATGCAACAGATTATAATAAGCATCAACATGGACACGATTTTACTTGAATATTGTGAGAATTAAAGTTTCCCAAATTATTCATACTATATAATTTATTCTATCGCTTCATATTTTAATGCATTTTTGTAGAAGGCATAGGTGGGCCTGCTGCACAACAACTGAAATTTCTTGTTGGGATTATAATTTTAAAAATGGGTTCTAAACTAACAATTGATGTTTACTACAAATTTCACATTTATCTGAAAAAATTACCTACCAAATAAAGAATAAGTATATTTAAAAGAAAAATGGTACATTTGAGTTTTTGGAGTGTAGGGGGAATAAAAAATGTTTATGGAGAAAAAATAGGACTGCCTTTAAAGAGAGGAGAAAGAGCTAGACACACAATTAAAAAAAACAGTGTAGAACAGTGAATTTTCAATCTTAGAACAGCCTGTCAACTCAGGTATAGGCTATACAGAGCAACATAGCTCTAGTAACACATGTTTAGTTTTGGAATTAATCATTCAAGAACTGACCAACTTGTCAAGGAACCCTTCTGCCAGTCAAGCTTCTTCACCTCTAATATTATTGGCAGCTACTAAAATAAAGGCAGAAGAGGAAATTCCTGCAAACGTTCTGCATAGTATAGCTGACTGCAACAAAGTAGATGATAATATTGGAGTAGTCTGCCTTTGTAGAAAAGAAACTCAACCAATATTTTTTTATTAATTTAATTACCTATGTACACAAAAAGACACATAAAATATCAACATTTCCTGATGAAATCCATAAATACATATATTCATATCTTGCTATTTTAATATTGTATTTTTAACAGTACATTGATTTTGGTTACACAGAAATTTAAGCAGATTTAAGCAAAATAAAAAAAAAAATTGTAGGAGTTGAATAGTGGTAACCTGCAAACCACAGAAAATTTGGTGTCTGCATTGACAAGGAATAGTCATAGATTCATCAGGTGATTCATGCCAGATCTTTCTGTGTTTTCACTGTCATTTTAAGGGATTGTTAATTTTTTTTTTAAGGGATCCAATGTTAATTGGATCACATTTACAGTCAGGCATATTGAGTGAATTGAAGTTTCACATATGGTAAATTATGTTCACATTGGCAATATAGAAAAGGGAGGGTTAAAAAAGGAGAAAAATAAGTTTATAAATTGTAAAAAGTTAAACAAAAAAAAAAGTCTAACAACTGTTACAGAAACTGAGAAGCTAAAAAACAATGTGTTGGCAAAAAAGAATTAATCTGATATAAGCCAACATATGGCAGAAATCAGTGAAATCTCTGCCAGAAAGGAAAATATTTTTAAGCCACAGGTTATCAGATAAATGCAGATACAGCAAAATGAAACACCAGAAGAAAACAAGATTGTGACTGAGGCAAAGAAAGTTTAGCCTGTATACGCAGGAAGATAAAAGCTATGAAACAAAACAAAATGAAATGATCCTCCTCTCTGTCAGAGTTGCATGCTCTGTGCCTTGAAGGTATATATCAAAAGCCCATGCAGTCAAGAACGTAACCTCGTGTATCCACACAGAGAGAATTTTATTTATTTATTTTGGTTTCACATATTAAAAAAGAGGCTAGGGGAAGGAAAAGCTCGGGTCCCAGGTTGTAAGTTTGTAAGTTGCCTCTCTCAATTTTGAAACATTGCATCCATCACAATAGAGAAAATTATAAATTTGAAGCAAACATGAAAAAACTTAAATCTTAGACAAAATATTATGAATAACTAATTTCCTCTCCCTCTTGTTTCAGCCTTACCTTCCCACCCATCTCTACACCAAATAAATTCATGTTATTTTTGTAGAATGAAAAGGATATCAAGTCTTGTTTCATGAAGAACAGAAAGTCAGCAAATTTTCTGCAGTCCTTTAAATATGAATTCGCTTTGACTATCTTTGCAGGAAAGGATAGTGGCCATTCACATAGGCATGTCTTAGGGTATTTAGATTTCCTTTCGTCTGAAAAACACATTCCAGCTGGAAGACAGAGAGTAATGAAAATCATTAAGTATTAACATTTTGTACTCATGGCAGGAAACTGCACTTAGCAAGTTGACTGATAATTTTCTTTTAGTCTCTGCTTTCAGATGGACCTGAGAAAATGTGTCCCATATTCCAGGCACTCCCAGTATTATTCTCCACAGGGACTTGCTTTATGAAGCGAGTAGTCTTCAGTTCCTGCACAAAGCAATTTTGCAGAAGAGAGCCTTCCTCACATGCCTCCTCCTATTGTGTTTTAACAGACAGGGCAAGTAGAATTCCAAACATTAATATGGAAAGACATAAGTGTATATGATCCACGGTTATATTCAAGATGTTCCTTGAATGCTCCTAGAAGTGTCATCAACTATAAAAGCTGAGAGTTGTGTTGCTAAAATTTAGAAATAACTGCACCTAGAATCAAGTCCAGTTTACAATATTGTCCAAGATAATAGCTTTCCACTTTTAGTAGATGCCACATCTCTGTCTCTCTGGCACACTTTTCACACTTCATTCAAACTGAACAAACATAAAAGACTGCACATAGTGCAAAAGTTTCTAAACATAAAAGGAGTTTATTTTTCATTGTGAAACTCAAACTATTTCTATTTTCAAAATGACAAGAAAATAAAGCAAAGAAATTAAACCTGACAGAGATGGACATCTCTCAAGAAATGCTAAGCTATACATCATATTTCCAGATTTCATTGGGCTGCAGTTTTTTTTCAGGAATGAGTTGTAAAATGTAAGTTATCCATACAGCTTTAGGGAAACATCTGAGAGATAATCAAACTCTAGCAAACACACTCCTTCAAGCTGATGAGTGAACTGATGTTTGCCCATTGGGGATATTTGATAAAGCATAAATGAATACTGCTGCATTGAGCCACCAAGCCTCAAGAGGAAATGGGATTTGAGCATCAGAGAAATGGAAGAGGTATTACGAGTAATGGAGAAAAGGCTTAGTCCCAAAGGATGACTTTGATTTTAAAAGTGTGTGATTGTAAAAGCCACTATCACCTTTAATTGCTCAATTAATTAAAATACACAATCAAAAGTTATGAAGTAGTTGATCTTTTTCTATAGGGAGATTATTCAATAGGCAATTTTCCAATGTGTTCAAAACCTACATGTGTTCACAACCCAAGTATGCTTACTCTCCTTGCAAATACAGCAAGTCAGTTTTGGAATCCATCATTTCCACAATCTATAGTATTGTCTTGAACAATTTTCTGCTGAGGGCCACATCAGTAAAAACTTCCAGATCCAAATGTATAAATTTTATATAGATTGCTATTGCCATATGTAGAGTTAAATGTCTGAAGGCTAACAATTCATTAACATATACTGGAATTATGTCTAAAATACTTAAAGAATAGTTGAATTTCAAAAGCTCGACATTTTTCAGGAGATTCAAACTACACAGGAATCATCCTTACCTGATAAAAAGAAGAAATAATAATGTATTTGAAGCTCAATCTTTGTATTTTGAAGATTGATTTATGAGAACCAGGTGCTTCAAATTCTGAAATAAAAACACTAACCTGCATTATTAAAATCTATGATTGAAAGGTTTTAGGTATGTTAAACAATTTCAGTGATAATATGCACTTCAGTGGTGAAGAATGTGTTGAGATCATTGCAACATTTTTGAGTTTAACTACAAAAAACATGTAATTTGCCTTTAGAATTAACTTCTTGACAATAGAATGTTCAGTTCAAAAAATTGGTATGCAGAAAGTGTTCTTGTAGGTGTTTCAGGACAAAATATTTTTGATCAAATTGTATGCTGTTTGTTGTTTAATATAAGACATTAATAAAATGGAAGATGCCCTTAATATATCATTTCTTTGCAAGTGGCAGCATTATCATAACTATTGCATTTTTAAGCAAACAGTGCGTATATCATCAGCCAGGATGAGAGTTAGAACAAGACACTTATATAAACTGTAGATGTCTGAAGCATGTTTTAACATCAAATTTTATGATTGAACCTTCATTCTCCTGTTATTGAAATGTTACTTGTGTGTACACACTTTTTGATAAATGACTTACAGTCATGACTTGCAGGTTTTGAGCATTTTCCAAATTATTATTAACCATTATGAATTAGTTTTCTCCAAAACTATGGCTACAACTGAAACTAAAAGAACAGGAAAAAAGTAGTCTCTAAATTTTCTAGTCCATCTAAAGTATAATTTGTTCCTTTTTCCCTTGATCTCATTTCAGTCCTGGTACCTATTAAATTCCTTCTCAAGAAAGCATTTTCTATTTTTATATCTCTAAGTCCTAAACAGTTAATTATCTCTTTTCTTCAAATCAAGAGCGTTCTTGAGTCTCTTTTCAGCACGAAAAATATGTAAAACGCTTGCTTATGCATAAGAATATGGCACAATAAATACAGTGCAGAGTTGTATCAATTAATACAGAGAAAGAGAAAGGAAATCCTTATTTATATAAACATTTTATTTCAACAGCAACTTCAGTTTTGAAGTGGAATCCCAATTTTTTCATTCATCTTCCTCATATTTGAAAAGTATTTCACAATTGTGAGATAAAGGGGACGGGAAAGACACTAAGGATACAATCTCCAAATTATACTTAACATGAAAAAAATTCTTAAGTTTGGATCAAATTTGGATCAAATTTCATTCTCAAAGAAAAATCACAGATATCCAGGAAATGATACATGAGACACTTCAGTCAGTTTTGAAACAGGTTATCCTATTTTTAATTGAGAAAACTAGTAAAGTATTGAGTTCTTATGAATATGTGAGAAGTTCTGGATATTTGCAGATTCTTTTTGCTTGTTCTTGTACAATTAAACCAGGGGGATAAAACCTTACAAGTCTTTTTCTTCACAATTTTTATGGTTTAATAGCACTCTTTCTGTAGTTACGTCTCATGACTTATTGAGTGAGATTGTACTCTAATTGTGAAAAACTAGACAAAGATTTATGGTGAAAAGAAGTCCGTGGAGAAAAGTTATCAATGTAAGAACAGAGTAATTATATTCACAATACCATAAGAAGAGACAAGGGAAGTATGACTGTACTTACAGGTACAGAGGTTTTCCATCTGATCTTCCACAATAGTGGTATCTTTCACCTATCATTTTCACACACTCATTCTGTCCTTCATTCTTTTCGTTTTTGGGGTTTTTTTACCCTTTTGTTTCCTCTTAAAATAAAATGTATTAGATTCGCTTCCTTTTAAAAAAATATTAATCCTTGACTTTGCAAGCCCCTTCCACTTAAGTTTAACCTCTTTCGTGGAGCTTACTAAGGATGTTTTCTTGAATAAATCTTCAAGCCAGCACCTCATCATCTCTTTCAGAACCACTAAAGTTCACTGAGGAGTTTGTTTCTTTTCAGAGAACTCAGAGTTTATTAAATTTGAGGGAAAGGTAATTCAGCCATGTTTCCCCCTTGGCTACCCAGTTTCTCTTTTCCAAAGGCCTTATCGGAAGTTTTGTCCAAGGTTAGGAAAAAAGAATGGAATGTTAAGAGCTTGACACAATATCTTTCAGGCATCTGAGATTTATGCCAGAGTCCCACACATATTTTTGACCAGAGACACTCACAGATATGTTACATCTATGAGTCTTCAAACAAATTATATGAATGGAAAAGGTAGCAGGCCTAAGCTCTCTAGGTCTGAAGCAAAATTCAGTCACTAGAATGTATTCACTTAGCTGCAGTATCTAAAATAAATTGAAATTAAAACTCCAATAAATTAAACTTTATTTAAAGATGACTGATAGACTAAGGAAAATTAATTTTGAATAATATGTATAACAAAGCTGTTTGTTCACAGCTGGAATATTCTATTTTATACATCTGTATTCTTAGGGATTAAATAATTGACCTGAGAGTTATTAAATTGGGTTTTTTCTAGTTTTTGATTTAATATGCTAAAATAACAAGGGAG
>VXBN01005117.1:39145-51258 GCA_013397395.1 Sinosuthora webbiana
GGATGGATGGATGGATGGAAGGAAGGAAGGAAGGAAGGAAGGAAGGAAGGAAGGAAGGAAGGAAGGAAATATACATGAGCTTTCCTTTATTGGCAATCCAGTTAATTGATTTTTTTTAGCAATATCTCAGAAACTATCTAATAGCCAGAGTGATTTTTCTAACCTCATCTGGAAAACCAAAGCAAATTTTCTTTCTATTTGAAGTTGGCTTACAGAGTTATTTGGTGAATGATGTTTTGATACTTAAAAACCCCATTTTGTCAAGAAAGTACTTTGAAGTTTCCTTAAGTGAAATTTAATTACTTATGCCAAAAGATATTTGAGTTGTTTAATGATTCCAGAAGTTCAGGAAAAAGTTTTCTTTTAATGCTGACAACTCTTCTGAAAACTGGGCTACCTCAAAGTTCCAAGGTTTGTAGCTGAAACTGTGTAATCCTAGAATCCTGAGGTAAAATTTTTTTTCCCCAAGAAGGCATTACCAACTTTAACAGAAGAATTTCTTCCAACTGAACTCAGAATAGAAAGCATTCAGTCACATTCCAGTGAATTAGAATGAAGGAAACAATTTCTTTATAAAGAAATAGAGGGGATTTTTATAATTTATTTATTTTGCTGGTGTGATGCCTTAAAACAAACAAAGAAAGAAATAAATAAACAAACAAATAAGCAAATAAATAAACAAATAAACAAGGTGCTCTTTCGATGCTGTAGTTTATTTTTTTTCTGTATTGTATTATTTTGACCACCTCTGCAGTCAAAAGGTGAGCTGGAAGCTGTGTTTTGACAGGATGCCCAGATAGATAGCTTTTCTGCAATGGGAAATTATCTTGGGCTGGATTATAGTGTCTGCTCCTGTGAATAGATTGTGTCAGGGAGATCCAGACAGAGACTAGCAGAAGTATCATACAAATGGCAAAAGGAAATTAATAGTAGACTAAGGTAAATTACTGGGTACCTAAGAAATCTGAATCCTAAGATTCATCATATTTAAAAGGAGAAAGAGAAATCAAGGAAAAGGAGAGGACACCTGGGGTATCTAAATCAAGAAGATTGCTGCTACTAAAACCAGTAGATTAAACTCAAGTTTCAAATATTGAAAAATTGGTAAGTATATTGAAAATGAAAGGAAGATTGTGCAAGACAAGAGGACATATAATGAAGGGTTTCACAGGCTCATCAGAAATATAAAACAGAGAAGACTGAAAGACCATGAAGGAAGGAAAAGGCTTTTGTAAAAAAAGAATGTTTGCAGACCTTAGACACGGTGATGAATTTGTTTCGGTTTGAGCCAAATAGAGAGAGTAACAGATCTAAACTCTTGCATCAGCTGCATTATCAGGTCCTATCCTTTTTAGACATTTTTTGGTTTCAGCACCAGGAAAGTTATAGTGACTCTATAGTCACTATAGTAGATAATATCCAGTAATTGAAATCATGTTGTTAATACTGTACTTCTTTTAGCCTCCAAGCTAGTTGCACTAAAAATTCATTTATACATGTCACATAACATTTTCTTTGGCATTATAGCCCTACCTATGCATAACAACCTGTGTAACAATTTTTACTTAAGCAGATTTAGGCTCAGGTTCCAACAGACCTTTGAATTTTAAGGAAGGGAACTTGTACACCTTACACTGCAAACAGAAAAGATACATTTGAAATAAAATAATTTTAAGAGTGCCCTTGGTCACAGTAAGTAATGATGTATAGTCTACATGAATGATTCTAATGAGTAGAATATATTAATTTACATAATTTAAAAAATTTATAAATTTATCATCTTTACCTTTGGGAAAATAAGCCAGATATGTGAACTATTTCTACATTTCAGAAAGAGTGCAGTTGTAGCTCACAATTTCTCCTTTTAAGAATTTAAACTGGAGTAGAAGTCAGTGAATATTTGAAATTAACTACAATGGCTCAATACAAAGGAAAACATCTTTTTAAAACACACATTTTAACAAATAGAATTTGCTTTAAAACCAAAGTTTTGGCTAACACAAAATGTACTAGCATGTGCAGAGGTACTATTTCTTGCTGAAGTAAACAATGGCATAAGAAAAAACATTCTAAGAAAATTGCAGAACTGGGATTAAGGTTTGAATATTAAACTGTAGCCAGATGATAAGTTGATTTCAGTGGACTTGATCTTTTAGGGTGAATCTTGTCTTTCTAAATTATATGAAATTTAATTTTTAAAAGCCTTTCCATTACTTTTAAGTAAATTTACTGTAGGTCAGTGTGTTCTAGCTGAGAATCTAGCACACAAATCACAAAAATAAACAAATAGAGTTAAAAAAAAAAAAAAAAAAAAAAAAAGCAATAGCTTAAAGATCTTCATTGAATTACAGTGGAAGGAACATGATTCAAAAACCAATATGAAAATAGAATTTTCTAATATAAAGGCATTTTTTCTATAAAGTCCATCAAAAGAAAATATTAAGACAGAATTAAAATTTCTCCAGCCTGATGAATTTACAATGACTACCTGGGAAAAACGTGGTGACACATTGTTTTAATTAGAGGTCAAGCCCTGATCCATATGGTCAGATTCCAGCATGTAGGTTTAGTAAACAACTTAACTTTATTTGATCACTGTTTTGTCTTTTGCCTTACAAAAGAATGCTATATAAAAGAATGGCAAAAGTTGCACTGGTTTAAACCACATCCACAACAGCAGCAGTGCATGATATATATGATTTGCTACTGTACAAGGAAAGTGCTTTTAGTATGGATATTGCTTTAGTAGCACTGCTGATGTTCTTAAGTATGTAAATTAAAAGATAGTGTACTATTTTTCTGTAATAGAACAGGTATCAACAAATGGGTGAAAAGACTTAAACTGAAATGCTGCTAGCCTAATGGAGCACTTGCACTGCACTCGGTGGCTGATCATGACTATCAGACTTTTAAAAAATGCACCTTGTGGGCAGACTCTTATAATTCACAACTGTTTCTTGTGTATGTTCCATTAAACAATCTGGACTGTAGAATATAGCTTACACAGAAAAAATGAATAAAATTGGAGATCTAAATTGAGTAATGTCTCAAGTACCCATGAAGTAATACAGTTGTTGCCAAGATATATATGGTTTCTCTGTGTAGCTCACCTTGCAGTAACTAAGTAGACTGTAAAACAACTCTTTCATTAATGCTGGCCAGGAGACAGGCTTACCTCATTAGTTCAGATTTGTTAACCTATTTGTCATAGCCCTTCAACACTCAAACTGGATCCCCACCTTCATTCTTTTCCTCACATTTCCATTCCCAGGGTACAGATATTCTATGTTTTTATAATTCATACTGTTGGTATAGGAAAGTAGTGTCATCACTTTGGTATGTTACAATCTGTTGTGGAATACAATGTGATAATGAGGAACAGTGAATAAGAAAATTATTAACTCCTTGTTAATCATTTTACAGAGTCAAGTTGACACAGCTATTATTTGTCTCCAAAGACACTGAGATTTCATAAACATACACAACAATCCTGTGCTGGGAATTGGAAACTGAAACAGTAACAAGAAACTTAGTTTGAAATAACCCCAGAGAAAATTGCATAATCTTGGTCAGGGTGTCAGCATGTCATCTGCTCCATTATATCTTTGCAATGCTGTGCCTATGTCTTTTAGAAGAATAAACTGCAAAGTAACTTTACATTTTAGGAGGATGTTGTATTACTATTAAAACATGTCTGCGTATTACATTTAGCAGACTATATATTCAGACTTATCTGTGTTCTCTCTGTTCAGAACTACCCTCCCATTTTTCACACAATGGACATCTGTAGCCATTGTTTCTACTTTTCTCCCATACAGTTCAGGATCTATTCACAGTTACACACAAGTATATTAATAGTTCAATATTATCCAGTATCCCACTTATTATTTAGTTACAAACTTCAGGGCAGTATTCACATCAGGATGATGTTTCCTGGAATTACTTGTGTATCCTCTTTTTTCTTTTATTTTTTCTGGTGCCAAAAGGTAGCAACCCATGAAAACAAAATGCCTTAAGGATGGAGGTGACTAACCACATTGTGAAGTCTCAGACTATGCTGTCTTTAAAGAACTTAGCTGGGAAATTCTGAATTCCTGAGACCAAACTCTCTGCCTGAGCATGATGATAAGTATTGTTTGCGAGGCTTAAATTGCACCAGGTAAAGCTGCAATCATTTGTATTGCTTTCTTCTTAGCTAATTTGAGAACACTTTCCAAGAGATTGTTATTTACAGGTTTCCAGATTTTGAGTTACTATGTGATTATCTTAACCATTTTATTAGCTACAAGGGCTAAAGTAAGTGGGCTCAATTACCTAACATGATTATCATGTGAAAAGAATTATTAATTATTAGTGGAATTAATTATTAATACAGTAATGCATAGTAAATGATTCCACAGAATTGTAAAATGTTGAAGATGATTGCACATGAGTCTGCATAGGTGTTTACTGTGCTTTTGTGTGAGACTATATTGCCATGTATTCTTTGGTAATGTGGGCAGAAACAGACTTTGAGAAATTACTTGTGCTTCAAAAAAACCAGAAATTTTTGCATCTATTTCCAGCTGCCCAAGCATCACAACTCACTAATATCCAAAGATAATATTCATCAGAAATAAAATGTTTCCTGTTTAGAAATGTGTCATGCAAAGGAATATGGTACTAAGATAAATAACTCTGGCAGGAAGATAAAACAGTGAAAACTTTAGAGGCTGACTGAGATCTTCAACCATCATTCATAAACACCAGATAAGGAGTATTGGAATGGTATCCTCTGATTTTGTAAGGATTAGAAATATCTTTACTTAGACTTTGTATGGACCTAGTGATCTGAATTCTTCTGATATCTAAATCAGAAGCTGCCACTTCTGAATCTACTGGGCTTGATTGCCTGCAGTAACATTTTCCAAAAGTTTGTATAGAAATTTATTAGTAGATTTTGCAAGTTCTCTAATTCCACATTTTGGTAGAGGTGAAATAGAATTTCTTCTTTGTTGAAAGCTTTCTACATTTTCCCCTCCAACTTTCTACCCAGGAGATGATTGATGGATCACCTGATGGATTTTCGAACACAAAGTTTTTCCCTATCAATCTTCTGATGATTCTTCCATCTTCTGTTGTTTCCTCCTCCAGATATAATCTGATTTAGTACATGGTTTGTTCTACTATTTTGCAAATGAAAATAACTCATTTCCTGCCTGGAATACTTTTGAGTCACAGTTTATTTGGCATGGAGGAAAAATTCATCTTCAGTTTATCTCATATCAGCAATAGGCAATTGTTACATTCGTATAAGTAAGAACGTGGTTACGCAGCCTGTTTCGCATTTTGGCCCAAATGAGAAAATTGTATTTTTTTAAATAAAATCCCAAGTGTCATCCATATAAAAATCTGAGTAACAAGACAATAACTTTTAAAATATTCCCCTTTAAAAAAAAGAAAACAAGAAAACAACAAAAACCCAACAAACCCCCAAACCACAATGAACAAAAAAAACCGAACAAAACCAACCAAATATTGTCCAGTTACTTACTTATTTTTCAAAGCACAACTTACTTTTGTAAAGAGTGGTTTGTAATCATTCGCACCTTCCAGTTCAGGAAAACAAAGCAAAAATTTATTGGCAAACAAATAATACAACCATGGCAGGATGTATTCCCCCAGTGTTATTCCACATATGGCTTACAACTGGTATGCAATTTACCTACATTTTCAGTGATTCTTACTCTGCTTATAGAATCTTATTCATCTCCCACCATAATAATAGACTTTGTTTAATGAACTTTCTAGGCTCATGTATTTACTGTGGTGCTGATTCCCCCTGTTTTCAGCTGCTTTGATTTATTTTTGATAGGCTCATGGATTTCTTGGATGATGGGATAATAGAGATAGACTTACAAAATATGAAATAGACATACAGGAACTTAAAACTATGACCTTAAAATATCACAAAAATAGAGATAGCGGATGAGTATGTAAAATTAAATTTATGTCTAAAAAGTAGTATGGTACATTATCATGGGCTATAAGTGCATAAATAATGAAAATAGCCAGTCCTGTATGCTCTTTGTACAATATGAGTAGCCTAAAGTGATGTCTCGGTTCAGAGGCAATTTTCGGACTAAACAGTGTGGAATGAACTTTTTCTCTAAGGAAAAACAGGTTCTGGCACTCCCTTCCCAGCTATACAAAAAGGAATTTCTTGGATGAAAGTGAAAAAAACCTGTTTATCAAACCAAGTGCCCACACGATTCAGAAAAAAAGGAATAACTGTTAAATATTGAACCTCCTTGCTGCAGAGTAAAGTGTTGGATTTAGAGTTCTTTCTTTAGCTGGCTTGGCTTCTCCCAAAGTCTGGAGCTGGGATGTGGTCTCCCACAACCTCCCTGCCAGTCCACAGCATCTGGCTCCCACTGATGGTCTGGTACTTGGACTGAAGCTAAATTGAAGAGTTCCAGAAGAAGCCACAGAAGTCATCAGAGGATTGCCATAGCCATCCCAGGGAAACTTCTTGTCTCAGCTAATAAAACCAAGCTAGCTAGAGGCAAAAATATGGAACGGCCTCCCCACGCAAAGCCAGGTACACAGAGGAGTGAATGCTTAAACAAAACCCACGCCAGAGTTCTCCTGGCTCCCACCCCATCCCCAGACCCTGCTGAAAAGTACAGGACCCATTTCTGGGCATAAGACTGACAAAAGGGGAATTCAGTGCTATCATTAAATCACCCCAAGAAAAGTGAGTAGCTTTTTTAACCTTTGTAATGGTTTTGGTGCACCAGTTTGAATTTCCTGGCCAATGCACCAAATAATGTGGTGGGTTGAGCACTGGCTAAATGCCAGGGCACCCACTGGAATTATTTACTCCTTTTCTGATGCAAGATAGGATTAGGAGAAGAGCAAAACGGGTTCAAACTTTAAAGGGTATAAAGAAAACTTTATTTAAACAGAACTGAAAGAAAAGAAAAAAAATATAATAAGAATCAGAATAAAACCTTCAGAACACTACTTCTCCCCCTCAACCTTCTTTCCCACTGGCAGTGTAAAGAGACAAAACTTGGGACTTAGGTCAGTTTACCACCTCTATAACAGTCTTTCATCAGTTCTCTTAGGGAGTGGAGTTTCTATTGCCATGTCATGGGGACTTCTCTACAAGAAACAGTTCTCTCGTGGCTTCAATTTCAACAGAAAGCATCTGCTTGGAAATCCGCATTTGTGAATTCCCTCCCATCTTTCACAGCCTTCCCACAGCTGCTTTCATGGGCCATGTAAAATTATGGGGTACTATTTTAAGGATGAGCTATTCAAAAGCAAAGGTTCTCTTCATCTATCTCTGAGATCATCTTCATCTCTAGGAATAGAAGTCTTCTTCTTTCCGTGGGGGCAAAGGGTCTTCATCACTCTCATCTCTCTCTCACTCTCTGTTCAAGCTTCTCATGCTATCACAGCTACTTCGAAATTTACTTGCTTCAGCACAAATGTCTCTTCTCATGTCTGCAATTTGAACACTCCATCTCCCAATACTGTTTTCATGAATTAAAGGGATATTCTAGTGGATCACAGTCTATCACTATGGCCTTACAAAAGAATTTCAGCCTAACACTAAGGCATCTTCTCATTCTCCTCCCATCTGACACTCAACTCCTTATTTACTTACCTTGGCATCTTCATGTTGCTTGTCTATGTGTCTTCACTCTGTCCTTTTCTCTCGGTTGAGAGAGGATTATGTTTTTCAAGTTTCATCTGTGTAATGAAAGAATTAATATCTCACCTGAGGGCTGCAGTGGTTTTCTGCCAGGCAGTGGCCAAAGCAGTCACAGTGGTAGATTCAGGCTGTTCTGGGCCAGGATCTCAGGGGCCCGGTCAGAACAGCCACAGCCGCTCTGGCCACACGGCCGCTCTCAGGCCTCTACTGTGTTTAATTCTGGCCACGGGCCAGCCTGACCACACTGGCGGGGGGAATACTGGTCCAGAAGGGATGGGGCCCAGCTGGCTCCCTAGGAAGGAGGCTGGCCCTTTGGCAGGGCCTGAACCAGCCCAGCCCAGCTGCATGAAGGGGTCTGGGCCAGCCTGTTCCCAGGCTGGAAGGAAAAAAGAGGTTTTTCTTAGGCTTGTTTGTATTAAAATGTGAGCCTCACACAGGTATTCAGCACTTTAATTGGTTTAACAGGCTGTCAATATTCAAACTAACCACTGCTTAGTTATTGTCAGGCACAGAGGAAACTGCTAGCAGCTTTTCTTAGAAAAATAATTTTCTTAGAAAAATAAGTTTCTTCCTTCCTCAGCAAATGTTAATTAATGCAAAACCAGCAAGAAAGAGCCTCCTATCTACCTCAATTTATTTTTATAATTCTGAAATCATTATGATTTGAATCTGTTGGGGCTTAAAGAGGACGGAATCTTACTAAATGTAGGTATTTGATGTGGCTGTGGAAATCTAGAGCTCAGATGTTTAAACCTTTGTACCTGCTGCTGCTGCATTTACCTACATTTTGATGGTGCCACAGAAAGTCATGAATGAGATGTGGCAAAATCATTCCTCATGCTGTCAAAGTGACTATGTTACACTATTTTTTTTATTGTGATCTTTTGCAGCTGGACCAGACACTGTTAATAGTTTTATTAGCCTGATAGGAACAGTGGTGTATGGGCCACTGGGGCACTTTGCTTTTATAATTTTGTAGGATGAATAATGATCATAAGGCAAATATGATCAGTAAGTGAACAGAGTTTTCTAGTGTCAGAATAGAACAGAAACTAATGGAAGGGAATGCCTCAGTTTCAGTACATACTACCTTAAACACAGCCTGTTAATTTAAACTGTGAGAACATAGATTGAGATAGAACCCTAAAATACTACCAAAATATTAAAATATGAAGATCAATAGGATGAAGATGAAATGTTAGCAATGTTAGTAAGCATGTGAACAAAAATAATGTTGAACTTAAATGAGATGTTCTTTTATTGTTTGATAGTTTACATATAGAAACACTATCAAACACAAACTGCTATTATGTTTGTATGTGTGAGTACAAGCATATTCTCCAAAACTTGACTAATATACAAAGACAAATACACTTTTCAAAATGATTCATATTTTTTATGAAGAAGGAAAGTAACAGATTGATTACTCTGTCCTACCGAAAATTCAGATATTTCTAATAATACTACTTAATGCCAATATTCTTACAGAATATAAGAGATATTCTAACACCCACAGCCCGTGGGGGAGGCACTCACGCTGGAGCAGGTGGATGCCTGCAGGAGGCTGTGATCCAGTGGGAAACCCAGAGGAGAGAGAGGGCCCTCACTTCCAGGCTGGAGCAGCGTGTCCTTGGAGGATGCCCCCCGTGGAAAGAGAGGCCCAGGGGCTGCAGGTTTGGGAGCACTGTCTGCCCGTGGGGGCAGCTCACGCTGCAGCAGGCGCGGTTTGGCTGCTGCTCGGGAGAGTGGAGCCACGCCAGGGAAGTTCACGGAGAGCTGTCTCCCGTGGGAGGGACCCCACGGCCTCACAGGGGAAGGGCTCCTCTCCTGGAGCAGCGGAAGAAAATCTCGGTGATGAACTGACCAAAACCCCCGTGCCCTGTCTCCCTGTGCTGTCAGTGGGAAGGAGGGAAGGGTTGGGGGTAAAAGGTGTTTTAAGGGTTTATTTTACTTCTCATTATCCTTCTCTGATTTTGTTAGTAATAAACTCACTTTGTATTTCTAAGCTGAGCCTGTTTTGCCCTTGGAGTGTTTTCTCCTGTTCCCTATCTGAACTCATAAAGCCTTCACTAAATGTCTCTCTCCACTGCCCAGCTGTGGCAGGGGAGGGTGACTGAGTGACTGTCACGGGTGCCAGGCATTCAGACAGTGTCAAGCCATGACACCATCCGACAATGTTGTTTTATTTGGGAGTACATTTTAACCAATATGGTTGCAAAGAACAGAAATAACTACCCTGTTGAAGAATTGTATAGCATATTTATACTAAGAAGAAAAATTGTGATTAAGGAGGTCAGAGTTTGTAGCCTTTCTGATGTGGGAGTTTACACAGAGGAAATGTGAACTGTTCAAGGATGCCCTCTATGTTGCCCTGGTTTCAGAAATAAATGCATTAATATTAAATTATTATATTTTATGTTAATCAGATCATATCCCCTTTTTCCCCAAAATATTATGTGACTAACTAGAATGAATATTTGTTTATCTAACTCTTATCAAGTCACTATAACATCAGGATAACACCATCATCTTTGCTGAGAGGGCTCAAGCAAAGCAACTCCCTCTCAGGTGATCTTTTATCTGCTAATTATATAAGTACATGCTTGTTTCTCAGCTGCTGCACATGAATGATATTTAAGGCTGTGTGAAGACAGCACTTAAAACCTTTCCAGCTTTAAGAAACATGCAGTGGAAAATGTAGTATTTTTATGTCATGGAAAAGTTTTGGATAGATATTAAGATTTATTTGAGTGTAACCTCAGTTCTTTCATTGTAAATAGTTGTGTCATGCATTATTCACTACTTTAAACAATGTTGATAATGCCAGGAACTTTAAAGTCATATCCCAAAAAAATTCAAATTATACTTCAATTATTACAAATTATTATCTACTTTACTCTGCAAGTGGTCTACAAAGTCTCAGCTAACAACGAATTATCTGCCTTCTTTTAAGGACTCATGTTCCAGGCATTTCAATGAGGAATTTATACCTTTGAAAAAATTCCAAGTAATTAGTAAGAGTGAGATTTCTCTAAGACTTCTATTTTATATAAATGATTAAATGATTTTATGCTGTCAAATAAACATTACTGGGTTTTAAATGTCAGGTATTTAAATTCTGAATTTTAGGAAATTAATTTCCTAAAAGTATATTGGTTCTGAGGTCTATTGCTTCGAGTATAACTTTTTTATATTGTATGAAAAAGCCATGAAAAAAAGTATATTCTTTGGCAAGTGAAATCATCACTGTTTATCTGCCACCAAATACTGCTGATGTAATTTTGGTACTCAGGGTACATACAGGTCAATTTATAAGATCGAAGTTTCTTGCTTGTATGGATTCGACTAATAGGTCTGTTGCTTTAAGGTTATTTTTATTTTGTAAATGAATAGGAAAACTTAACTTTGTCATTTATAAGCTGATTTTTACTAAGGACCTCTACATTTTTTGTCACATTCCAAACTGCTTATTTGCACTGATCTATAGATATTTGATCAAGAATTTTGGGAAACCCATCATTTTCAGTGCAGGAGGGAAGAGAACTTACAAAATCAGGTGGTTGGCAGGAAAAAATTCTAAAAATAAATGTTTCAATACTAATAGATATCCATTTCTGTGACAATAAAACTGTGGCAATTCCTCAGCTGAGAATTACTGGTAATTGCAGCTGTACAGCTTGTAAAGCATGCCTTGAAAATCTTGCTGTCTCTGGAGAAAGAAGATCATTACAAATCTGTGAGTTAGATAACTGGATCTTTTTGGGGGGTGAAATAAAACTTGGGGCAAATGCAATCATAACCTTAACCCTCATTTTTGCTGAATAAATTTTCTGCAATCTCAACTTCTTAAAAATCCTGTCTGTGCTCAAGTAGTAGCAGCTGCCAGAATATCAAGAGATTTGAACAGATTTCTGATACCTTGCAACTTACTCTTACAAGAAGCTCATGTAGAAAATCACAGGTATCATTATCCAGTTTATGCTGGTCCCCTATTTGATCAATAAATTGTTCTTGAAGAGTTAAAAAGAAAACTGTGAACACTCTCTTTGCTCCGGAGCCAACCAGCACATGTAGTTGAATAGCATTTAGGTCAGAGGCCTTTGGGGATAACTCTACACTATCAGCTAGTGCCCCTTCTTCCTTTCAGACCATTCTTAAATGTCAATAGGTGAGTCCATCTCTGCTGACCCTGGAACACAGTATTTATGAAAATGCATATCTTTGCACTTTTAAACTGTTCCTTGAAAATACTTTGAGCGATCTTCTGCTGTCTTAACATAAGAAGCCAGATTTTCTCAATTGTCAGACATCTATGTGGATGGGATTATACTTTCTTTTTGTCTGTTCTGACATACAGCCATGACATTGTTAGGGATCTGAAATGGCTTTAATTGTTTAAGCAACTGTCTCG
>VXBN01005117.1:53093-79057 GCA_013397395.1 Sinosuthora webbiana
ATCCATGGCTTTAAAATACATTAACCACGGACAAGTACTTCACCAGTTGTGCACATACAGTACCATACACTTCTTAAAAATTTTTGCTCCTTCATATGGGCTGAGTCTTCTAATGATTCCTTCTTTAATTCCTTTACAGATGCACTTAATGTTCTGTATGGCTCAACACTGGCCCTCAATTTTGCTTGACAATGAGACCTCTGATAAAGATGGTATCTGAACACAGGGACACAAAAAACATTGTTGTACATCTGGACTAATAGCAAATTTGATAGAAAATCTGTTCTGCTTTTTCAAAAACTCATTTCATGTTTTTTGAAACCACAGATTATACTTTGGAAAAGTGATTTGAGAAACCTATGAATAATTATATCTCAAGTCTTAAAACAAAATTATCATGGCAGAAGTTGCACCAATAGAAATCTGAATTTAGAAGGACAAAGGTCTCTAGGTTTCATTCATTTTTGTAGCTACTTTACACTGTGACTGAAAAAGAAACACACATTTCCACAGCTGTTAAAATTTGTTCCTGGCCCAAAAGGAAGAGGGAGAATCTCTCTTAAAATGGAAGAGAAATTCTACTTCTGGAAATTGCAAAGACTGTGAAATATCTGTGTTCCATCTGCAAGAAAGGCATTTTTAAATCATTATTTTTGAAGATTATTTCTGCTTCGGGGCATAATAAAGTGTTACCTTTTCACAATCAGGATAGTATGATACACTTTTCTTTTTTCCCTTTTTATTACATAATCACTGAATACTGGGAATATTGTGACTTACTCAAGAGCAATCCTCCTCATCTCGCAGTGACTGGGGAGCAGGGCAAGCTAGGGTCAGCCAGGGCAGTCCCATCTCTGGAGATCAGGTGCCTTCAGGTGGATGGGGACAAGTTAAGACCCAGGGGTTCTAGCATGCACCATCCAGACATTGCCCATGGAAATGCAAGGGAATACTTGCAGACAGCGTGTGATCTGCTCCTTCAGACTTTATTGATTCAGGAAGGAAGGGGCTCCTGATATGATTTAGGTAAGTGTAAGTTACTTCTGTACCCCATGCAGCTGGTTGCCTGGTTCACACTGGTGGTTTGCTAGATTAGTCTGTTCCTTTCTGACTGCCTGCCAACATGCCCCAGGCATGGGAAGCCTGTGGGACCAGGGTCTGGCTCTCCACCAGCTGTGGAGAGCTATGAGTCACAGCTCTTCCTCCTGTTCCCTGTGGCTGCAATTATGTCTCTTGCACCTGTGCCTGGACTGTGTAGGAAATGGTGATTTTCCTTGGGTGCATATGCTGTGGCATACTTCTGCCCAGCCACAGGCATGAAAAAGTTCCTTTGTGTCACCAAAGTCCTCTTACACAGAAAAGGGAGGCAAAGCCATTACGTTTGGTATATTCTGCTATGCTATAAATAATTCTTTATTCATTTAAATGTTCATAATTTCCTTTACTTTAGAATCTCTACCCTTTTCCAATTTAATGGAATATTTTATAAATTTGAATGGAGTTGTGATTTTTCAGTGTAGTTCAAATAAACTAGTGTTGTCCCTAATTGGCAGAGGGCAGTAGTGCCTCTGGTAACTAGGACAGATGTGTTTACTTAAATTACATCTGCCTAAATTAGGGGATTATATTCCAAGGTGCCTTATTGTCACCAGAGGAAGAAAGAAGAAAAGTGCTTTTAAATAGGCTTACACAAATAAAAGCTGTGGAATGCATGCATTATCTTTCCTCTTAAGTCAAACTGATAGCAGTTTTAATGTTTAGGTAGCTTACTGTATCTCCAGTTGTATAAATTCTGTTTAATTTTAATTCTCTTGTTATACTCACCCACAGAGAAGCTCATCTTAATCTCACTTCATATTGTGTCAAGGATACAAACACCACTTAAGGATTTCTTCAACAGAAATGATGGTCATGAGCATAGACAAGACTTATTTGTATTGTAGTCAGTGCCCACTGCAATTGAGGATCCCATATTTTCTGCAGCAGTACAACTAACCTGAATTCTATGTTGAGAGTCCTGAAGTCTGTAACACTCCAGTATTGCAAATTGAGTTCCTTGTAGCTACAAAAATAAAAAAGGTTTTGAAAATAGAGAGTGTATCCTTGAGGTATTTAATTCAATTATATCATGTGTTGCTCCAAGCTTTATATTTCTGTTGAATTACATATTGATTATCTAAAGTAGCAGGATAGTTTTCTGTGGGGAATTTGAAGGTTAGATAGATACAGAACAAAAAGAGCTCTACTTGTAGATGTTTCAAGGATTGCTTGAGAATGATTTATTCCTTGTGAAAGTAGAGAGCACTGGTGTTGTCAAGCCTGGTATTTCAAAATTACCAAATTGCTGACAGAAAGAGACAGTTAATTTGTGTACCAGAGCTTCTGCAGATTCATTAACCACAATCTGCCTATCACTTGGTCTGCTTTTGCGTTGTGACTTTTTACAAAACCCTCCTTGTAGTGGCAAAATGCTAGCATTGCTTGGCACCAAGAAAATATGAAACTATACTGATGTCAACCTGGCACAGTGCACAATGGAAACTTCTGCAATGGAAACATCTGTTGATTTATACAAGTTCAAACTGTTATAAATAATCAAGAGCCAATCCAAAATTCGAAGATTTATTTAGCAATTTCAGAAATCAATTTCGAAACGCCATTATAAATCAGGACATCAATCGAATGTTGGGTGGGCAGTGGGACGGCAGCAAAGGTGCCTTCCAATATTGCCCACAAATGCTGGGTCTAAGTGCAGGGTTCTTATACAGTTTTTCCGCCCGGAGGCAATGTCCATTGAAAAGTCGGAATATTTACGTGTTCTTTTCTCTCCAAGTGAGGTTTTGAAAGGATTTCCTGTTGAATTTAAAAGACGTCCCAAAAGATTTACTGGATCTTCTTTTGGGGCACTTGATGAACTCATCCACTAGATTTTCCATCACGATCGATATCAGATTCTTGAGTAGCTGCGAAAATGCGGCCTGCCCTTGGGGGGCGCATCTCCAGGTTATCTCCACTGTTTCTGTTGCAAATTTCGTGGTGGCACTGCTAGACCAAAAAAGGCTTTGTACTTTTTGGAGATGCCCTCGGACTGCCTCCAAGAATCCAGGTTTTGAGTTACAATGTATAATTTTCCCCATAGGTGAATTTATAAACTGCATCTATTACAAAACACAAATTACTAAGGTATCACCATGTATATTTTACTAACCCATACTTGTTTTTGAAAAACAAAAAAAAAGTGGTTTCTTTCCCTATGATTTCTTTATACCTTTTTGATTTTTCTTCTAGTTCTTTGTCATTTTTTCATTTGTGAGCTTTGGCAATTTCCCCTGCTTTACAGAATAGGTAATAGAATTAGTACTTTGCTATGGAGTTTGACAACTAGATGAAGCGGTAGGAGTTATTTTAAAGCTTCTCTAGAGGAAGGTCTGACCTCATTTAGCTGCTAACCGCTACATATCTATGTTCCAATTGAAGTCTGATGCTGAATTAGCAGTTAAAGTTGGTGTTGAACATATTTTACAGGATTTTCCATTCCATCTTGTAGTAGTATTAGTCCAAATAATAAAAATGTTACTTATCTGCTAGAGGTTTTTTTCCTCTGTAATGTTTTTGTTTGTTTGTTTGTTCATTCGTTTGTTTTTCTCAAAAAGGCACCAAATCAAATTTAATTTGTTTCCCTGACTGGGAGAAAAATCCAATGTGGGCTCATAAATTACATTAATTATTTCAAATTCAATTTTGACTTGGAGGTATTATTATTAAAATAGTTTCTCTTTATTAGCAATTGAATTGTTAGAAAAATGTTAATAGGAAAATACTTAAACTAATATTTCCAGAACAAAATCCTGGTTTTGAATGGCCCTTACAGCTGTATAAATGAAGTTTATATATATATATATACATGGCTGCACTGGAAGTGAGGAGCTAACTGCATATTGGAAATTTTTGCCCTGGTCTTGGCTCATCTACAAAAACCTATTGAGAGGCTACTGAGTGGGCCATCTGCAGCAGATGCTCCAGAAGGACATTTGGAGATGTGGTCCATATGTTTCTGCCAGTTTAACTATAGGGAATTGATAATAGTGGCTATCCTTTTGTCTGCATAAAAATGTTTCCCTCTCTAGGACTGAATGCCATTCCTTGAGCTTTTCATGAGCTCATTATTTTACTCATTTTTGCCTTCTCTTTTCTTCCCTTCTTGTGTCCAGTTATTTTCTCTTTCTTTGATTTTTAGATTGTTGTGGCCTGTGCAACTTTTCCTCTAATTGCTTCTATCAGTTGCTTAGTCATGTAGGTATAAAACTTCTGAGTTGAACTTTGGTAAAAATAAATTGGTTCCCTACCCTAGAAGAGAAAATTGGAATACTAGATAATGAACATACACTGCCTACTCAGATCTGACATTTCAAATTTTTTAAAAAAACTTTTTCACTAATAGAGACAAGGCTGCTCTCGCAAAGACTCCTTTGGCAATGGTTACAGTCAAAATGCACATATTGATTAGTATTCTCTATGAAGCCCATTATCTGCTTTGAAGACCAGTTCATTAAAATGTGTCCTGCTTCTACAATACAGAACTTGTAAAGGCTACTGAGCTGTAAAGAGAAGTTTCTTAAAGTCTATAGTCTATACGTCTGTATAAAAGTAGAAAACTTCTCACTACAAAGCTGAGTTCCTGAGGTATTCCAGGGTTTGCCAGAAGTGATTTTGTTGTTGTCATTTCCATATGTGGCTGTCATGGAGATCTATTCTTCAGGAAAGGTAACTTTCCTATGAAAAAAAAAAGCTGATTTATTGAAAATAACATACATACAGACAAACTCACACATGTATGCACACATCCATACAGAAATTACTCTTCTTAATCAGTTTTCTTACTTTTAAACAGGCACTTTCACATTCTTTGTCTATAGTTTTTGCAGAATGTATGTAGATATCCTTATTTTTATTTAAAGTGGACTAAATCACAGTCCTCTTTACTCTGGTAATTTAAAAATAGCATGTTAATTCTCTACAAACAAAAGATCTTGCAAGAGAAATCAGCCGGCTAAAAGTTGGTCTCGAAATTATAAATGTTATTATTTGGAAAGCAATAGGTCAAATTAAGATAAACTAACTACACAGTAGTTCCTAAATAAATTGCAAATAATCCAGCAGAGTGGTTAGGATTTCAGATGAGATTTTTATGAGAGGCCAGTTAACCAGTGGGTGAAATGGCAACTTTGGTGTTAAAACCAGTAACTATCGAGTAAAGCATTCAAAACACACAGGATACACTGAATGGTTCTAAAAGGTTTTTTTATTCCATATTTCTACTGAATTTTGTTCTACTAATTGCCTTTAGAATAATTTGAAAAAAGTCTTGCTTCCTAATTTTGATTGTTTCTTTCTTTTTCACAGATAGCAAGTAATGATGTTATGTGCACAGAGAAAACTGATGCAGCCCAAAGTGGTGGATTTGGAAAAAGACAGCAGAACTTGGCTGAGGACTGTCAGTTACATTGTCATTTAAACAATTTTTAATAGATTTTATCAATTTAAAATAGAGAAAAAATAATGTAAAAAATTCCTGGTTTAGTGCTACTTGGGAACACTTAATGTTCTCTCACTTTCACATGAGAAAACGCAATTGGCAAAAATGGACTACTGTGTTTAATGATAACAGTAAATAAATATTTAATTTGAAAATTAGGGAAGCTAAAATGAAAATTTAGAACTATTAAAGATAAAAATTTGACAAATCAGAATCAAAAGGAAGTATATCACGTTGAGAAGAAAATAACATGATATTACAGTAAAACAGAAATCATTAATCGAGATGCAATAAAGTAGAAGATTGTGATAAAAATCCATTTCTGTTCTTTTTATTAAAAAACAAGGATATGTATTCACATATTTTTGTGATAGAGTTTTTTTACCGCATCAGAACTAGAGAAATTCTTAAACAGGAATAATTAAAGTGGAATAATTTAAAATCAACAAGAACTCAGTAATTTCCATAGAGTGTTTAAGCATTTGGAGAAGAAGTGCTAGAAGGAATTTAAATGAGTTTAATTGATCTCAAAACCAATTATTATTAATGGGAATTCCACAAAGGAAATTTTTGTAGTGGAATCTGGAAATAATCTCAGAGTACTGCTCTCAGATTTTTACCAATGTTTCTTATGATTACAGGCATAAAAAGTAATAAAGTTCTACACTGACGTAAGGAAGATATTTTTTTACTAAAACAAAAAAGGTAGATATAAAAGAAAAAAAAATATTTCTTTTGATATTTCATATGATTGTATGTAAAGTTATGAAGTAAGGTACTCAGTGAGACATCTGCATAGAGGTGTGAAGCAGAAGAAATCTGTTTCTTAGAGAAGCAGAGAAATCAAGGTTTAAGGACAGCTGCTCCAAAGGATGCTAGGATGGAGCACCAGCTCTTCTCAATGTGTTTTCTGCTGCTCTGGTGTGTGAGGCTGAGCAGCTGTCCCAAAGACGTTGTTACTGACACAGCATTTTGATCAGCACTTGGAGAAACCCAAACAGGTTCAGACAGGTTCCTCCTCCTGGTGAGGAGGACCTGGCTTTTCCTACTGAAAAACACACACACATTTGCTCTCTTTATTCATACATACACTGATGTGCACAATGACTCATTATGTCTATTAACCATGTAGAATTACCCCTTAACCAGATCTCAACTCAAATCCTGAGAACCGAAAGATGTAGCTTCTCTCTTTCTTGCTGACTGATCCAGATGAAGTTTACTCACAACCACACTTACAGCTGAGCAGACTCACATAGAAACCAGTTACTGGTGGGATTAAACTGAAGACGCCTTGGACTGCAGTGACATAGCAAAGGGCTTGGACAAACAAGACTAGCAGCATGTTTACTCCCTAGACAGATTTATTTTAAACACACTCCACCCAGTTTTCCTCCCTGGATTCCTCCTTTTTCTCAGTTGTGGCCCTTCCCATAAACATCCTATAATAAATATTGTTCAGTTACACAGTTTCCATATAACACATTGGAAGAAGTCTTGCACAGTCCACAGGCCCCTGTGGGACTCACGATAGTTTCATTTCCTCTTCCTTTTCTGGTACAAGGATCTTCTGGAAGGTAATTTTTATGACCAGGTTTGTGGGGTTTTTAGTGACCAATCAGTCAAATGAGAGCTCTTTTTTTCTTTGCTGCTGTTTCCTTCATTTCCTATTCCACAGAGCTTGTCCATCATGTTTGAGTTCATTAATTTTATGGTATCTTTTGGTAAGATTTTAGGCTGAATAACTAATAATCAGACTCTGAAAGCAGAAATGCTTCCATTCTGTTTATTCCCACATGAAGGATTAAGAAAAAGCTCAGAAAAAAAATTTCCTAAATACTACTACAAATACCTAGAGGGATGTATGACAGAAAACACTAGATTTCAATTAGTTGCTTAATAATTAAACATAAGTGGAGAAGCAAAAGAATATCAAGTAATGATATAAGACAGTCAGGGCAGAAGTCCTAAAAGATACAGAGAAGTACTGGAAATTACTGTTTTGACCACCTTCCTTTTTTTTTTTTTTTNCCCCTTCTTTTTTTTTTTTTTTTTTTTTTTTTTTTTTTTCCCATATTTTTCTTTCAGTGACACTCCTTTTCTTGTTTCTTTGATTGTTGCTATCACTAAGTCTAGAGTATTTTTTTGAACTGGTACAGTTTGTATTACAAGAATTTTTTTGAAGATTAATTCAAAGAGAATATAAATTGCATTAAAAGAGATTTTTAACATTCTGTATCTTTTTTGGCAAATAACTACAAGACTATATAGGCAGATCACTGGGATTACACTGCATTTACTGCTTCTCTTTTCTGGACTTGATTAATATCTCTTCATTTTTCATCTTCTAACTGATACTGAAATTTCAACACTGAGTTTTTAAAAATGTTAAACTTGCAAAAATCTACTGAATAGCCTATGGTTACCTATAAATAAGTGTCTTTGTACAATCTGGTCATAACTTCATGGACTGGGTTTTTTTTGGGTAGTACCTTCGAGCTCACAAATGTCTTATCAAACTTTTATATGCTTTATGGTGGTCATATTATTAGTGTTTTCATAAAATCAGTAGTTTATAGATAGACATTTCCTTGATTTCAGGTAATTTTTCAATTACTTTTTTTTTTTTTTTTTCTCCCTCTTTGTGGAAACAATCTGTCCCTTTCACAATCTCACATTAGTGTCAGATATGAGTCAGACACTTAATTCTCCCCCCTTGGAGTTGTAGTCCAAATTTTATTCTCACTGAAAATTTTTCAAGGATTAAATTTTAATTTCCCAGTGTGAGTTAATGGCCTTTGAAAACACCTTTTTTTTTATATTGTGGGGATTTCAGAATATTTTTGAGATTGTAATAGCTATTTTAATTTAACTATGTCATACTAGCCCTTTTTCAAAATCTTCTGTGCCTTCAGAATGATCCTGATAATTCTGGAGTTTTCCCAAATAATCGTATTTGATTACTGACTCTATTCCTGATAACACAGTAAACTTACTCCCATTTCATTTATTATAATTTTCCTGAAAGCTTATTCCTGGAAATCATCCTGAATGGTGCACATCACAGTCTTGTACCTTCTTCATATTTTTGAACATTTCAGACATCCTCTTTTATCATAGTCTATTTCTTTTCTTTATGCCAAGACTTTTTACTGAGGCAAAGACATTACACTAGCTTCTTAGCCCTAGAATTTGGATAATTAGAAAAAATATTTACATTTAGTATTTAGTTTGTATTTCTTTACTTAGCATTGGTTCTCCTGTAAGGTGAATCTATCAGGCATATGGAAAGCTACAAGTCTTTGCACCATAAGAATATGCAGTTTCTAGGAAGGGGTTCTTTTTATTAGATGTTTTAAAAAACTAAAATGTTGCAGTTCAAGTAGTAGTGCAGTGGGAAAATTCAGTTTGAGGGCTTATTTTTTTATGGTTCTTTTGGGCTTTATAAAAAAGAATATTAGCAAGTGCCATTTGTCCAAAAAAAGTAAAACTATTTTTAATAAACCAATAATTGTAACTTTTCTATTTAATTTTGGACATTCTGCAGCACTGTAAACACTGACTTAAATGTAAACTTTAACATCATCTTAGTAGGATCAGTCTTATTCCCACAAGACCTATTACCAGAACTTGAGGTGCAGTATTTTAACCATGCTGTGTTTCACAACAGAATTTCATATGTGTTGTAGTAAACTACATTTTCCATAACAAGTAAAAGAATTCTCTGTTGACAATAAAAATATGAATGTAATACTTTGATTGCATTCAAAATGTTGTGGCTCAAATTTTAATGGAAGAAAAATGATCACTAGATGTGTTGCAAAACCCGAGGATGCCTCACAATAAACGTGTGAATTTTTCTCTTTTCCATATTCCTCATATTCTTTTATTATGATACATTGAAAACAGACCTTGGATTAAATTAATTCATAGAAGGAATTAGGATATTCCAATATAAATGATGGAAGGATATGAAGTATCTTTACATGTCTTGATTGAAGCTGCTGGGCCATGTACATTATACTAGAGCCCTCCTCTGCATAAGCATTTAGGAAAGCCATAACTTGACTGTGAATAAGAGAGTATTCTTTGTCCTCTTTCCAATTCGGACTTAATAAGGGTATGAAGCCCTTGAGAATCCTGGTTCTCAACAGACATAAGCAACTATGAGCTGAGTATGTAGATTCAAACAACCAAAACTTGAAACACAGAGCTGAGTACATAAATAAACTACTTACATAAATTTAGTAAACTACTAAACTCAAAGCACTAGATCAAATTATATATTTAATTTCTGAATAATACTGTTCAAAATATATATACAACTTCATGGTAGTATCTGTATGGAGATTTTGATTTTTGCCATTTTCTGGCACTTACCCTTATTTAACATATAATAATGCCATAATATCGACATATTCCTTCATGATTTTAATGCTGATTCATTTACCGCCCTCACACCTTTTTAATGTAAGTATTCTGTCTGCTGTCATCTGCATTTGGGTCTTAAGCAATAGCAATAGAAATAGCTTGTGCCTATTGCTCTATACTATCCTGGTTTCCTCACAAATTTGTTTCATGCATATATGATTTTACAATAATAATGCTTGTTTGCAAGAAAAAAAATTATCTACCAGAATACTGGGGATGTATGCAGAAAAACTGCTTAATTAAATAAGAATCGCGTCATGATTTTGGTATTGAATGATGTGAAATATACTTCTATTTTTTTGTACCCTTAAAAATGTTTGTTTACTTGAGAACCCTAGTAAGAAACAAATATACAAACTAAAATATGTGGTTTTCTTACTAAATATGAACTGAGATAAAGAGTGGTTGAGAAAACATCGGGAAATATTGTGGCACATATGATAAAAAAGATCCAATCTCTGTTTTTTCTCACATTTTTTATTGCTTTATGAAAGTTGAAATCTTAAAATATGATTCAATAATCTCAGTTTGATTACATACAGACCTGGAAAATCTTACATGATCTATATGGACTCAAAACACTGACATCAAAGATCTGTTCCTTCTGTTCTGAAGTTAAGAGATCATGTATCAACATTAAAAACAGCAGCAAGCTCTTCTGTTCCAGCTACTCTCTGCAAGTGATAAAAAGCAAACATGTAAGCTAATTGTGTTTACAACTGTATTTGTTTTCAGTTCCTCTGCATTTCTGAATCATTTTGTTACAAGATCATACAGGTCATTTTTAGAAAGTAAAAGTTTTTTCTTTACTTTGGTCATTAAAAATGTATCTTACACACGTCTGTTCAATAAAAAAGTTTGTTTTCCCCTATAATCTATGTCTTATTGTATGGAAATATGTGTCTGCTGTCACAGAATGGGATTCAGCTTTGTATGTAACAAAGGGTTAAGAAAGGTCCAGCCTCTTTTTGTCGTGCAGAATAGTTTGGAAGAACAAAATGGGGCTTATTTTCATAAGAAGCATAAGATCAAACTATTCTGCTACAACCATTTTAAACGAAGCAGTTCACAAACTGAGGGAAGGAGCCCATGGCTACTCAGAGGTCAGTTCATGCTGCATAATTTCTCAGTATGATGGGAAATTATCATAACAGCAAAGAAGAGAGAAGATCTGCAAGAGAAACTTCTGTAGAGCTCCTGATGGCCAGGGACAGCTCTGCCACACCTTTCTCATCAGAGCTCCCTATCTCACCCCTCTGAGAGTTATAGTCAAGGTCCTGTTTTCCTGCAGCAAACACCCATGTATTCTCCAATTGATAGAAGTTTGGGAATGAAATAATTTGTATTTCTTATCAAAATACATCTGATATTTGGAGTTATGCAAGGGAAAGCCAGGATGTTGGCTGTTACTGGGAAAGGAAATGTTAACCAGTCAGAAACTGCATCAATGAAAGCAAAAGTACTGATTTACCATATGGAAAAGGGAAATAATGACATATTGATGCTACTTTTTATTTTCATAATCTTTTTTATCTTTGTTCTTGGATTATTTCTTATCAATTCTTTTTATCTGTGTTTTTAAAAAGCAGCTATTACTTCTCTATAAGCATAACTTTAATACTTTCAACTCTAAAATTCTCCCTAATCATTAAAAGTTTCATAAGCTTCATTTCCAACTTCTAAAAAGGGCAGACACCTCAAAAAGGATAAATTGTGAAAATTTATGTTGAACGTCACATACAATTTTTGCTGAAAATCCCCTGACATGACTTGTCTCCATTTAAAAACATATATTCAGGAATAGTTAATGCATTCCAGTTAATAACATTTTGGACCTTTTTTATTCCAAACCCTTGGAGGACAAACAAAAGAACAGAATCTAAATATAAAGGTAACATATGAAGAAGAATTATTGTACTTCCTATATCTATGATTTATTAAATAAATATATGAAATTTAAAGTAAAAAAAGTATCCAACTCAGTGGCAACACATAGTGTACAGCAAATGTCCTCTAAAATACAAAATCTGCCATCTATTTATGGTTTTTTTGTGTTTGTTTATTCTTAGTGATATCCACAATTCAGCTGGATGAAGTCCTGGGCATAATGCTCCAACTTTGGAGGTAACTCCAGTTTTGCAGAGAATTGAACCTACGCGAATGACCTACACAGGATACTTACAACACACATCTTTTTATCGTTCTATCCTAATTAGAAAAGGCCAAGTTTTATCAATACTATAGCTTAAGTAGATGTTCATAGTTTGGTAATGTAATTCATGAGGGAGTTTAGGTGAAGGTGTACGCAGGACTGAATCTTGTATGCTCTTTTAAGAAAACATCTTTAACGATTAAGCAGGGCTTCGTAGGAATCAAAATGGACATTTTCAGTTGTGTATTCTGTGACTGTAAAGGAGGTGCAGAAAATTTATCAACAAAACCGGAAATATCTAAAGGTATGCAAAATTATTTTCCCTTCATCATCCCCATCAAAGTCCTTGAACACCAAAGAAAGAAAGAAAGAAACAAGAAAACCTCCTCAATATTTGAAAAGGTAATAAATATTTTTTAAAATGATCTTTAAATGAGCTGAAACATAAAACTCCAAATGATACAAATAAACTTTTGAATTAACCAAAAAAAAAAAAAAAATATATATATATATATATATGAACCCAGTTAGTTTTACTGTCAGATTGTTTTTCCTAACTTCTAAAGATGGTCGGAGACAAAATTTTTCAAATCTTTTGCAGTTTTGTATTTTTGTCATTAATGACTGCATTTTTCATTAAAACATCAGTCTTCACAGACAATAACCTTATTAAAAGCACTTTTGGCCAGTTTCTCCTGGACAATCTCTACCATCTGCATTCTTGTATGTCTGGATCCCATTCTCAGTATAATTTGTTGGAGGGAAGAATAAAAAGGTCTACAACAGAACCTCAGAGACAATTTCACACATCTGTTCCTGCAGGTGATCTTTCATTCTTTTTCATTTATAATTAATGAAAAATAATGGTGCTGACACAAGTTAATTACTATGAAAAATTACAGTTTATGCTATTCATTATTTTAATGGCAAATTACTTGAGCTTTTCAAACACTGTGCCTAAGCAATTAGAAGTGTTCACAAGGAGTTCACCTGTGATTTTTTTTGTATGAGTTTGCACTCTGTGTAGGAAAGGAACACACAAGGTTTTTCATTAACTACTGAGGTAACGCAAGAGATATTAATCACTAGTCCTGTATCTGAGGGATGAAAATTAAGAACAAAATGAGCATATGTTGATGTATCAGGGGTCAATCAACAATACACAAAAATATTCATTATAGGTAAATTTTTCTCCACATATCTAGAAGAAATATGATTAAACCATGTCATTTGAAAAAGATTTAATGTAAGTATTTGGAAATACTGTTATATCTTCACCAAAATATTAAATTACATCTTTACAAAATAGAATTGATGTTCTCCTAATTAACACATTACAATTAGAATAATGTTTCTTCTATATCATGCTCTTCTTATAAATATACAAATTAAAAATGTATATGTGATATTTTCCATATAGTTATAGATAATGTATATTTGAAACATATTAAACAGGTCTAATGTATGCAGGAAAATAACTATGAAAAATGAATCAACCAATATATGAAAACAGGTTGCTTTGCTTTTTATTATAAAGGTTGAATTGAAGAGAAATAGTTTTGCTTTTACTGCACATCACTGGTATACTTTGAATAATGCATGGATTAACACAAAAACTAGCTCAAGAAGTGTTGTTAAACCTGTTTATTTTTCATCTAATTAGTTTTTAGACAGATTAAACCTTATTTCATTATTCATCAATCTACTGCTACATTAACCTTATAGAAATCGTATCAGTTTCAGGGCAAGGATTATTATGAATCACAGAACACAAACTGTAAAGCAGCACTTCAATATACATTAAAAATCTGATTCCGAAAACAAAACCAGACTGCTAGAATAAGATTTTTCAACATAATAGAAATCAAAGGAAGCATAAAAAGTAGTACATGGAAGTAAAAAAACCCCATTCCTTACTTTGAAAATACTGTAGATATTAAGTACTATGATTTCCACAAATATTTTATTCCTGGCTGGAGTGCATCACTTGAGTATATCAGTATGATATATAAGAAATTAGGAAAAGACAGAAATTTCTAGCCAATCAAAAACACAGGGGAAAATAACCTGTCAGGAATTAACTACCTTTTACACATTTGTTAAATTATATTTTTTGAATATAAAAATAAATTATATGAAAAATTTTATACCATATATGTAATATAAGCTCATAATTCAGAAGCTAAGATTTATCTAAATTATTTTGTTTTATTTATATATTTATTTATTTATGCATTATAAACAGGACTTAGTAAGAGTCAGGGTGCCTATTAGGTCACCAGCAAATTGTAAATATAACTGAAATCTTATTTTGAATTTGTGGCATTGCTGCTAGGCATTTCCAGAGCAAATGTCTGCAAGCTACAAACAGGTTATGCCTTTGTAATTCAGACAGACACTCACTGAGGACAATTCCAATACCACTGAACTCATTTTCATTTAAAGCTAATAAATACATGAACTCAGAATCTTCAAATCTTGGAGTCTATTATCTAGACATTAACTATCTGTTCCTCCACATCTCTGTTGCTTGCTTACATTTCATGTAATAGATTAAATTCAGCAGGGATTCTCACCACCCCTGTCCAAAAAAAAAGGAGAAAAGTATTAATTTAGATTCTCTATCTTCAAAGCTTGATTGATATCCTATTATTATATTTTAATATAATAATAATATTATAATTATTTTATAATTTAAAAAATAATTGGCAATCAAGAATATGGATCATCACATCAATAAACTTAGTGTCATTTATGTTACTCTCCTTGATATAACTTAGCTTGTGAGGCCTGCGACCTGTGGAATATGGGGGGATCCATTACCTTTTACATTGCTGTGATTTTTCAAATCAAAATCGTTNTATTTTAAACCTCTAAGTGTGGGAGCAACAAAATAAGGGCAAAGCGTAACATATTTATTTTAAAGTTTGAAAGCATGAAAAACTTGCATGAATTGTTTCAAACAGTATTCATAAAGTAGGACCCATTCAGTATTATAAAATGCAATTCATAGTTACATGTAATATCTTCTAGTGGGACAAATTTTAAAAAGTGACTTCTAATAATTTGAGAGCATCTTAGAAATCCACCTATGGTCTCATTACCAAAGGCAATAATAAAAAGATATGACAGCTCAGCACAGTCACGTTTACATGTTTACTTACAGATTTTAAATTAGTTACCAAAATAGCAGGACAATAAAAAAATAAAATCTAAAAAATTAGTCAAACGGTTAACTTAAAAATGTAAAGGCCACACAATTCCACACTGCACGTAATATTTACAAGTGAATGGGTCTGTTAACTGGTTATAGGCCCAAAATAAGGAAGTCAGTCTCTTATTTATCTACACTTTTAAATGGCATGAAAGACTCAAAAAGTTTAAAGTACATCACTGTTGTGTTGTGTTTTTGGTTTGCAAAAATGGTTTCTTCCTTTCTCCCCTTTGCTTCTCAAAACACGTTATGCCCCAAGTTTATCCCAGCCTCTCCTCACTGTCAATCCTTTTGTACCCTTCCCAGCCCGTCCCCTGAGCCCCGTCTGTCACTCGATTGCTCCCCCTTGCTTCTGGAAAGTTCGGGGAAGGGCATCGAGTGATAGGATAGGAACAGAGGAAGTTCTTCCATTGCTGTTCTTATTGGAGCTTCTGACAGTCCCTCCAACCCAAATCCACTCCTAGCCCGTTCCCTATTGGTTAATGGTTTGATCCCGCCTGCTGTACCTCCCCTGTTTATAAGTTGCCATCTTCCCTGTCACGCTGCTCAGCTGGAGCCGCTCGCCTGAGACTTACAGCCCTCTCTGGGACTGAATAAAAGTCTTGGACTTTGCCCTCCAACTGAGTCAGACTCCCTCCGCTGTTGTTGCCAGCCTCTCCGTGACAAGGGAAGGTTCCCTTAGCTGCCCCTCTGGTTCTGAAGATCCAGAGGAGTGTCCCCTGCATGTCTGAGGTGTCAGGCTAGCCCGGGTGGATGGAGGCGCTGCTCCTTGATGGACAATGCAACACATCATGTTTTAGACTTTTCGACATTATGTTTTGTTCCAGATTAAGATAGAAAACAAATAAACAGAGCATTTTTTTCCCATTTTGATTACTTCTGGGCACATCCTGGGTTTAGGCACATGTAGAACATGAGCAAAACAGGCTGGGGTAATAAAAGCCTCCCAGCAGTGGGTCCCAGAACAGGGATCTTCATACTTATGACTGTGGTTCAGTGCTTTAAACCCACAAGATCTGAGATCAGATAATAGTCACAGAGAATGAAAGAAAGCTGAAAAAATACATGTTAGTATATCTACCTCAGTAACATAACTTTAGAGCTTTTCAGCTGTTTCTCCCAAAATAGTCCAAGAACAAAATCGGGCATTTTCAATATGCAATTTGTCTTATTCTAATGTAATTTTTTAATATCGGTCAAAAACGACGTGCCCTAGAAGTTCATGGTTGATCCCTGTGGATTACAAAGTGAGCCCAGGGTAAATAAATCAGGGACTCAATGTAAACACTTGCATTGTAGATGTCAAAAGGTTAGTGAGATTAATCCCTCTTCATGGCACGAAAATTCTCCATAGCCCTGCTATAAATTGAGACATAGACGCCAACAATCAGAAAGAAGCCTGAGAGAATTTATTTATGATTGCTAGGAAACATTATCTATCAGCTTAAAGAATGTCTCTGCCCCCTACCTGTCTGCAGCCTGGACAACAAAACATGAGCCATGATCAGTCTTAGTCAAAGGGGAGGTTAACAGCTGGCTGAAGGAGTAAAGTCTTTCCCCTCCCATTAGCCTCCCTTAGAAAAACATCTTTACTGACTCTCAAATTCCCCTTCCACTCCTGTGAGGAAACAAAATACAATCAAAACTGCTACTCCCTTCTTTGTCCTGCTTAAAGGTCTCACAAAATGGTGCTCAAACTAACTTGATTCATTTTGATAGGCAAAACTGGAAGGACTTAGATAAGCAGCAGATGCAGAACATCAATTGGAAATTCACAAGTAGCAAGTCAAAAGTAGATAGAGAGGTATGGTTAAATTACTCTTAAACTTACCTGGAAAAAAAAGCAGTGAAATCATGCTTACTATCTTGCATAAAATTAATTGAGTCCTTGGGTTAATTATTCAGAGTGAATTTCTTAAAGTCAAACAGAAAAAAAATACTCAATTTCAGTATGGTAATTCAGAATCTCGCTGGTGAATCCCATTTTAGACTTGCATTTTGATATTTTCTACAAAAACGTAACATCCTAATCCCATCTAAAAAAAAAAGACATGATTACTTGGACCTGTGCAGCTTTTAGTCAGTGCTCATTTGTTCTGTTCTGGTCTACAGTTCAGCTTAAGTTTGATGTATCATATTAATCTGTTTTGTAGAAGTTGATCAATTAACTTGAGAAAACTCTGTGTAGTGTTGATTCAATCATATAACAAGCATAATTTAATACAAATCATGCATCAGACATTGATTTTTTTCAACTGCTTGGTAGAATTAGCATCACTAAAAGATGCGACCAAGCTGAACTAACAATATTAAGCATTTCTGCAATTTATCTCTTGCTATAATGAACAGTAAGTGATATAATGACCAACAAGATTAATGATAAAATAAACATGCTATTTAGATTCACTCCACAGTACAATCCAAGACAGTGTGACTTGAAATAAAAACTGGGAATGCTAATACAAAGATGAACTTAGTACTGGAATTTAAAATACATATATATATTTATCCAGTAGTTAGTTTTTAGTTATATAAATACTACTAGAATTACTACTGCTAGTGTTAATGTCAACAGGTAATCTGAAAAAAAAAGCCCAAACATAAAATTTCAGAATAATTCAAATGCTTTTGTTATTTAAAGCCAAGAAAATAGTTTATAGAAACTTAATTGAAATTTCTTCACAAAGCATCAACTTTTTTTTTTTTTTTTTTAGTACTTTGCATTGATATTAAGAAACATACCAATCACATGGAGCTTTTAGATTCTGGACCAGAACAAAAGGAAATAGAGGTTCAGTATAAAAAAAAGAAAGAAAGAAAAAAAAAAAAAAAAAGGAACAGTTTATGAAAAGAAATGTTTAGAAATGTCTTCTGTCAATTTATAGCAGATCAAGTGAAGACTGAAAAATCTTGTTAACTCCTTGTCAGTGGTCAAATTCCATTTGTTGTATTTCTGTTCCTGTATTTTCTGTACTTGTGTGTGTGTTTTGTTATTTTTTAGGTTTAGTGGTTTTTCTGTTCCTTTTTTTTTCCCCAAACAGCGTAAAAATCTCATTTTCTGCTGAAAACTCATGCCATTGGCACAGACCGTGCTCTGCTCTGTAGGGTTATCTCCCTGGAAAAGAGAAGTCAAGCAAATTTGTGTTGAATTTCTAGGACTGATACCAACATATTTTCTAGCACAAGTCACAATTTTCAGAAGGAGATTAAATTTTTAAGTTACCAAGCTGTAAAGAAGGTCCCTTGTGGCCACAGAGTTACTAGAATGTCAGACTGACCATAAGTCTAGTTTGCTATCATGGTATGAGTTACTGAGGATATTTTCACAGTTTGAAACATAGAGCAGGTTCATGGCATCAATGCTCTCATTTTTTGCACTGAAAGTTGCCTATCTACCGTGTAATTTTTATGAAGTTTAATTTCAAATACTTAATGGATGACAAGGACAATGTTGAATGCCATAAACTGAATGAATAATGAATAATATTTTGCATTTGGTGATAGAAAATTGACTAATTCTTGCAGCATGCAAAATCATGTCGCTTTGATTTTACATATCAAACACGAAGTATTGTTCTTATAGTAGTTAATGCTTTTCCTTAGTAATTTGTTGGAAAATAATTTCAACATGATAATTGAGAAATACCAAAGTGCTTTGTACACAACATATCAACTGCTTTTTGAATATTTTTTTAAGTGAAGTTTTGAAATTTTGTTTTCCATATGCTTAAGGAACTTGAATGTAGTAGCAAGATGCTGTTTCTGAGGTCTTCAACAATGGCAAGATAAGAATGAAGCAACATTGACATCTGTTTAATTAATTTATTATAGTCTGGACTAAAAAAAAAAACCCACATAAATTTANAAACAATCATAGATGCAGCTAAACAGTGTATCTTAAATCCCACTCTGCACTACTTCTATTCGTGTCAATGATATGAAAGATAATAATAGACAAGTCTTCGCTTTCAATTCCACAGCCTGCACAAACTAGCTGATCAGTAATAAAATATCTATGAATACTCATTAAAAACCTTTATTATTCCTATGGTCACAAGTAAAACCCCTCTCCCCTCCAACAAAAAAAAAAAACAAGGAAAAACAAAAAAGAAGTAAAATTTGAGATTAACATACTCCTGAAATTTTTTTTATTTATTTCTTAGTTGGGCAAATATGCTAAAAGATAACTGTCTCCACTGAACAAAGACGGGGAAGAAGTTTCCTTTGTATTCAGTCAAATGTTGAAGTTTCTAATGTCCCAGAATGCCGAAATCTGTTTACTTTACCAGCATTGTCCTTCAATACGCATTTTACCACTTTAATATATCTTGACAGAGTCTCTGTTTTTACAAAAGTTAAAAAAAATTTCCTCTACCTGACCTCACTAAAATACCAAAATTTGGCTTGCTTATAGCAGTATGGTTGAATGTAGATTTTCTAAATTTTCTCTCTCTAATAGAATAATTCTCATTATTACTTTCTAAATGTAAAAAATTCTTTGGGTTTTTTGTCATGCTTTATTCTTGGCCCCTGAATGTTAATTGAAAGAGGATGGTTTGGTGTTCCATTAATGGGAAATCAAAGACTGAAGAAGACAAAGCTTTTTAAAGGAAAAAATCAGAAGTTTCTGAGATTTCACCCACCATACTCAATCCATGATGTCATGATTATTCCTTCCAGACCTTAGCCTGAGTTCTTAAGACTTAAAGACATTTAAGAAAGAAGCTGAGTGAGCTGTTTGTTGTGACCTGTTAATGGAGAGACTGGAAGCTACAAGCAGGAGTCAAAATAAAAACAACTCATCATGTAATTTGTCCTTCCCAGAGGTAGATATCAAGGACAGTTTTTGTAGGCTGAATAGAAGGATAAAAAATCTGGAGATCTCCTTCCTGAAGAATGTCCAAACTTAGACTGATTTTCCATTGAGGACTGCCTCCCAAAGACTCTATGAGTCAGGCAACTAAATAGTCTAAAGTCTGCCCACCAGAAGTCCAAGGTAGCAGTTCTGCTGATCCTTGTTACTTTTGTGGTCATTGGAACTTCTCTCATTTAAATCCTATGCCAAAGACAACCTCCAGTCATCATACCACCTACAAATCCTTCTCTATTTGCAAACAATAACTTGAGTGGGGTCTATCTATAGATTTCCTTTCACCAACTATGTCACGAATTATCTCCCACACAGTAATGTTCCCTCCAAGCACCTTCTAGATTGTTTCTTCCTAAGTGTGTTGTAATCCAGCAGACATCTGGTGAATTGGAGACCCTCACAAGGGCAAGAGCTAGATTTCTATCACCTACTTATAGAATGTTTCATCTGTCTCTTCATGCTGGTTGGATGCTTGATAACAAACTAACTAGGATATCTGCCTTGCTGACTGCTCCCAACTCTTCTGAACACTTAACCCTGTTTCCACCATTGCCAAGTTCAAGACAGGAAATACACTTCCTAGTATAAAAAACTACTCCCCTATCCCTTCTGAGGAGTTTATAGCCTTTTGTTGCAGCACTCTATTCACCTGAGTCACCCACCATGTTTCTGTGATTGCGATTTAATCATAGTTTTCCTGATGCACTGTGGATTTGAACTTCTCCTGTTTGTTGTCCATGCTGCCATGCATTATTGTAGGTTCACTTAAGCTGAGCTATTGATCCCACCATCTATTTGGGGGGAGCAGCCCTAATTCCTATGTGAAAATTTTCAGTTGTTTCTGTGGTTTCTAACACATCATCAACCATTACATCTCTGCTGCTGTGTGTATCCCTGTTCTGTGGCTCCACTGAGGTGACTATGATGTTGTGGACATTAATAAAAGGATGTTTCAAATGTGCTCCTGTGACCCAGCGCATAACAGAACAGACCAAGGAACCTTGACAGCAAACCACAGGCTTTAATGCACTACCTCCTGGCTCTAGTGAGCCTTCCCTCTTCAAATCTAGTTGAATGCTCTTTCAATGAGCCCTGACAAGCTCCTGCACAAAGATCCTTTGAGGCAGGTGTATCACATCTGCTGCCAGCAGGCTCAGTGTTTTGTAACATGAACTGGACTAGACCAGAGTACACCAGACTAGGGAAGGCTACACCAGAACAGTGCCAGCTGGAAGTGACTTACAATGGGCATCTAAGCCAAGTGTCAAAATATCAAATTCTCTGCACTTTCCAAATTTGTGTTTCTGCACTGGGGGCACTTGGTTGGATGGTTGAAATTTTAGCTTTAGTGTGTTTGCCTTTTCATTTGTTTTTTGTTTTGGGTTTTGTCTTTTGTTTGTTTGTTTGTTTGGGGGGTTTGGAGCATTTTTTCTTCTTTTTTTTTTTTTCCCATGAAAGTAAACAAAAAATACAAGGAAGAAGAAAAAGTAAAGCTCAGACTAGAAGTTTAAATAAAAACTATATATCTCAAAATATATATCTGGTATTAATAAAAACAAATCTGAATGAAAAAGAATAAGTACAAAAAGCATAGTGGCTAGCAAGTTTAAATTTGAAGCTATTTAACCTTAACCAGGAGAAATATGAAGCTGTTGACGCTTTTTATGGAAAAGGGTCTCAAAGCAAGTTTCCCAAAGTGCAGTAGAAAATTGTGCAATTCTGAAAATGGATGAAATTATTTTCTAATCATGTCTTAACTGGTGTTCACATGGCTGTCAGGAAATCCTTTACTCTTTCCTAGGTGTCTTCAATTGATTTCATGGCAGGAAAACCAGCTGTGGATATTTTAGCATAAACCAGTTTAAAACCCACATACAATTTTTAATTTTGATTTTTTTTTTACCCACTAATTCCATGCAATTACTATGTGTCATACAAGCAATGTCTTTTTCATTTGCCCTGAATTTACTTGCTAATACTTTGCCCTTTTGCTCTGTTATGGAAGCTGACTATAAAAGAGGGATTGACACCCATTGAACCTTTGTGATTTTTTTTAATGCATCGAAGTGCCTTGTTTATTTCTTTCTAATTTGTGCTACGTTTTCTTGCATATAAAGCCAGCCAACTTCATAATGCACCGCTTCAGCCCTTCAGGTTTTCATTTATAATTTGAAATGAAGACAGCAGATTATCTTCCTGGTTCTTCCCTGAAAGGAGTGATCAAGTATATCTGAATAAAATAAGGGTCTGGTTATGAGAAAAAAAAAAAAAAAAAAAGATTATGTCTGTGTGAACTTCTGGTGATAGAAACCAGTGTTGATGCTCTTGAAGGCTTTGAGCATTTGTGGGTAATAGGAAGAAAATAAATAATCTTAAATTCTGTTGAGCTCTAGCCTTTACAGTGATGAACAGCAGATAAATCTAGGTAATAAATTTTTCCTGTTCTGTTCCCTATCCGTTTCGTACTATATTTTTACCATCTGATGGTCTTCTCACCACTATATTTTTCAATCTGTCATGTATCCAAGCAAGTAATTGATATTCTCATGTTCTTCAATATGTCTGCCCCTTTGTTGTGCACTCAAATTTGACCCTATCTAATAATACAAGCACACCTGTCTTGTAGTTACCAGCCAAAATCTGTTACTGAATTCAGGTGGTCAGAAAAATTTTGGAGAAAAACTTGGTCACTGATGTTCTGTCTATAACTTAAAATGTTCATGTTTATGTACATTCCTGGACAAATTGCAACTTTTTTGTTCACCAGCCCTTCATTTTTTCATCAAATTGATGATGAATATCTTTTGATTGATGTGTCATTTACAATTATATGAATCCAAAAGCAATTTTATGAAAGATAATTAATGAAAAATAAAGTAATTTGTATTAGATGTATGCTTACAGTAAGGGCTCATCATAGAGAAAAAATTGTTTGTGAGAGAAACCAGAGACAGGAAAATGACTTCAGTTAAGGAAAAAAAGTCCTATTTATTGTAAATATCCCAGTATGCACTCTTAGAGTGCTTAACATATGTTTAAATATTCTTGTTGGATTATATAATTTTAGTTTTTTTGACGCCTGATGCGATCCCCCCAGTGGTCGTAAGGCAGCTGGCAGAAATGCTTGCCAAGACACTGTCCTGGCAAGTGTCCTGACGCTTCTCCAGCAGCCCTGGCTAAGCAGAGAGCTCCCATTTGAGTGGAAGTTAGCAAATGTGGTGAGAAGGGATAGAAGGAGGATCTGGGACCTACAAGCCTGTCAATCTGACCTCGGTGCAGGGGTAGATTATGGAGCAGATCCTTGTGAATGTCATCAGACAGCAAGTACAGGATAAGCAGAGGTTTTTGAACATGGATTTGTAAAGGACAGATCCTGCTTGACTGACATATTTACTCACAAATCTTCCTTTTTACTTGTTGTTAGTTCCTGAAGGAACTGGGGTGGTTTAGCCTGGAGCAAAGGAGGCTTGAGGAAGACCTCATCTCTCTCTTTTCCTGAATAAAAAGTGATACGACAAGAGGAAGTGGCTTCAAGTTGCACCAGAGGAAGTTCAGATTGGATACAAGGAAAATTTTCTTTACTAAAAGGGCAGTCAGGCACTGGAACACCTGTTCAGGGAAGTGGTTAAATCACCATCCCTGGAAGTATTTAAAAAATTTGTGGATGTAGTGCTCAGGGGCATGGTTTAATGCTGGATCTGGTGTTGGCAGATCTGCGTTAGCAGTTGGACCTAAGGATCTTAGAGGTTTTTCCCACTCTAAAGAATTCTGTGATTCTGTGATTGTAGTCTTTCTCCCAGAATGATACATAAAATGTTTATTCTCTCACACAACACTGAGGAACACACCTTTTGAGTCAGGAAATATACTTAGATATAGAATGTGGTCTATTAAGAAATGGAGCTATATAGTAAATGAATTAGCAAAACAAATCGGTTCCTACTTGATAAGACAAACTTTCAGTCAAAATATAAAATGAAAATATGATACAAGAAAGCAGCAGATTTCCTCCAGAAGCTCTCTCAATATCATAACATAAATTGATCACATTTGTCATCTTCTTTGAAATATATTAAAACCAAATTGATTTTTCTTTCTTGTTTCCAAAAGGAATTTGTTTTACTGCTTAATTTACAAACCCAAGAATACAGCAGATCATGAGAACAAAGACAGCAGGTCTTAGCAGTCAATGACCCTGTGGTATTGCTGACTCTTCCTGTAGAATCACAATTTCTTTCCTGTTACACCATTCTGTGAGCAAACATAGAGAGAAAAACATTACATAAGAAATTTGAGGATTAAATTCAACTCATTCTTATATGAATTATAAGTGCTAAAATGGAGAACAGGTGTGATAATATGTCTGTATGGATCACCACTAAACATAAAAATGTCAAGTTTATTCTGATGATTGTTGGTGGGACACTAAATTCAGCACTAAGCAAAAAAAGAAAAAAAAAAGAATTGAAAGAGTAAATGTTAATAAAAAGTTATTTAAAAAGTTCTAAAAAGCTGTCTGATACATTTTGACCAGAGCATAGTGATATTTGGGAAAAAATGAAAGCTAAAAAGACCAGTATATGTGTGTAATTGCAGATAATTAGAATCTTTTAGATAACATGTGATGCTTTCTGTTATTCTACTCTTTAAATATATTATCTCTTCAAATGTATTATATACTTAGAGTAAGACAAATTCAAACTCCAAAGAATAATGCTTTATTAAGTTTTTCATTTAAAAATTAAATCAAATTTACTTCAAAATTACGCCTTTTTTGTTTGTCTGTTTTTTGGTTTTTTTTTTTGTTTTTGTTTTTGTTTTTTTTTTTTTTTNNNTTTTTTTTTGTGGTTTTTTTGTTGTTGTTGTTGTTGTTTTGTTTTGTTTTGGGGTTTTTTTTGTTGTTTGTTGTTGGGGTTGTTTTGGTTTTTTTTTTTTTTTTCTGTTTGTGAGGTTATTTTTTAAAATACAATTAATACAATTTAATTAGGCATTTCAAGTTTACAAGTTGTTGAGGGATTTCAGTCTTGAATGTTCCAGTCTTAAGGTACTTTGTTGTTCACAGAAGGAATGATCACAGTGATTTTTTTTCTGTGGTGGAGTTCTTAATTACATGTGTTAATGCACCATTAACAGTTACATAATGTAACTTCACAGGAAGTTCATTACGTTTTCCAGCAATCAAATAAAATCTCAGTTTCAACTGAATGTAATGGTGTAAGAAGCATATTCTTCTTAAAAGAAACACCTGCCTAAATATCCTGGGTAGTCTCAGATTCCTCCATGATACCATTTTTCACAGCATTGAAAGTGCAGCCCAAATTCTTGAAAATTAGCAAGGACATATTTCATAATAGTGTAAGTAAATGGACTCCTAGTAGAATCAATAGACAGAATTAGACACAAAGAGCATTATTCCAGACTAATGCCAGAAGATGCTGGTGGTTTTTTTTATGTCAGAAGTATTTTACCTTTTATTTCTTTTGATTCAAGAAGATATCATGAGCTTAAAATAATGCTTATCCATCTCTTAACTGTAATGTTATGATTTGTAGGTAAGTATGTGCCTATATTTTCCTGAGTAGGGCAGGTATTAAAAAAAAGGAAAAAAAAAACCAAAATTACTATGGGTAAGATACAGCTTTGTTCTCCCCAAACAGACTAAGTTACTGTTTTTCTCGTCTCTATGGTAATATTTGAGGAACAGTTAAAAAACTTTGAATTTGCAGCTTTTTGGGGTTTGACCCATTTCTATTAAACCCAT
>VXBN01005130.1:4241-17244 GCA_013397395.1 Sinosuthora webbiana
GGGGGCTGGATGTCCCCCATCACGGGGGCTGGATGTCCCCTGTCACAGGGGCTGGATGTCCCCTGTCACAGGGGCTGGATGTCCCCCATCGTGGGGGCTGGATGTCCCCCGTCACGGGGGCTGGATGTCCCCCAGCAGCGCTGCTCGCTGCGGTTGCATCATCCTGGGCACAAGGCAGGGCCGGCAGAGAAACGGGGAACTTCAGCTTCCATGTGCCGTTCGTTTGTTTTCTTTTTTGATTTCCCCCATGCCAGCAGAGGCAGAAATAGGACATGCTTCCCTCTCATCCTCTCCCGAGAACTGTCACCGCACTGATGTCTAAAGGCAGCGTGTGTCTTTCAAGTTTGCCTTTTCAGTATTTTCATTCATCTATCATTTTCTTCTCCAGCGCACCATTTGCATCAGGGCTTTGCTCTGAAAGAAGGCTGACACCATTTATCATTTAATGGGGTTTGATAGCTCTCTGACAACTAAACATGTTCTTAAGAGTATTAAAGAGTTTACAGCCAGCTGTGCCTGAAGGCGACTCTCTGCCCACTCTACCTTAGTCAGCAGCAGTTGTATCTCCCTGGGTGCCTGTGGGCAAACAAAGCATTGACACAGAATCAGCAGAAGTATTGTATCCTCTTTTAAACTAAATAGACTTACTCTCTCAACAGATAAACTTATTACAGCTGTAATTGAAATCAAATAATTAAGCATTATCCAATCTTGGCTTTTCCAGGCAAATGTCAAAATTAAGATCTCATATGTTTCCAAAGCAAAATACAAGTGGCTTTATCTTGATTTTGTTTTTATGGATGTTGTGGTGTGCAGCAGTGCCTGCAGAGCAGTGTAGGGGTTTGCCTCCCTGCAGGTTGTGTGCCCGGTGCCCAGGCACTGCAGGGAGCTGGGCTGTGTGTGCAGGGCACAGAGCTCGGGGGCAGAGGGGTCCCAAAGACCCTGTGGGGACAATTCTGTGTGCAGGGCACTCCAGAGCAGAGAGCTGGGGGCAGAGGGGTCCAGAGACCTTGCAGGGACACTCCTGTGTGCAGGGCCCCTCCAGAGCACAGAGCTCGGGGGCAGAGGGGTCCCAAGGACCCCCCATGGGGACAATTCTGTGTGCAGGGCCCCACCAGGGCACAGAGCTCGGGGGCAGAGGGGTCCCAAGGACCCTGTGGGGACAACTCTGTGTGCAGGGACCCTCCAGAGCACAGAGCTCTGGGGCAGAGGGGTCCCAAGGACCCCATGGGGACAATTCTGTGTCCAGGGCCCCTCCATGGCACAGAGCTCGGGGGCAGAGGGGTCCAGGGACCCCGTGGGGACAGTGCCTAGAAGTGACATGTAAAGTGCCAGGTCAGGAAAACTAAACAGAGGTTTACACCCACAGGAACCAGTAGGACTTAAGGGGTTTGGAGATTCAAGGTCTTACGTTACATCTGGACATCCTTCCACATGAAAAAAGCAGATTAAAGGTTCTCTGTACTTCCCTTGCAGCCGTATCCCCCACTTCAGCCTCAGCTCCCATGATGCAAGGAACAAGTGTTACCTTTCCTTAGGGCTTCAGCATTTCCTAGAAAAACCCTCCTGCAAGCCCAGTGGTCAGAATCTTGACATCAGGAGTGACTGTGTTCTGCAAACTCTTCCAGTTTGTGCATAAACAGGCATTTTCTAGTGAGGAGATGTTTCCTAAAACAAGCCCCTGTCAATAAATACCACAGACATGTATAGCTGCTGTGAGCTGGAGATGTTATTCCTGTGCAGAACCAAGTGGGGAGGAGATTAAGGAACTCTCCATCTGTTTCTGCACTGTGCAGCACGTGGGATATCTCTCAAAATACACTCTGCTCTCTGTTTCTCAGAGCCTGGGGAGACAGAGGCTGGCACAGGCGTGGCAGGATGGAGCTGGACAGTCTGACTCAAAGTGTGTTGTAGCTTGGGAAAGCAGAGGGGCTGCAGGAAAAATCCCTCAGTAAATGGAGCATATGAATGAAACCTGGTCCTGATGCCAGGTTTATTCTGCAGGCCTTGATGGAGCTAAAAAAGCACATTAGACAAAACCATTATTGAACTTCTTGATTACATAACAATTTCCTCATCGTATTTCCAAGAATATCTAATCTATATTCAAACACCCTCCTACTCTCTCCCACACACCACCCCTTCTCCCTGCTATATCAGCTTCATTACCCAGCATGAAGACAGAAAAAGTATAGGGCATGCTGCCACGAGCAGAGAGATCTCGGATGCTTACCCTGAGATTTTAGAGCCATCTATGGGATTGGGACAGCCAGTTCTCATAAATTTTAATGGCCTTGGAAGTCTCCTGTCTTGTGCCTTTATCTCTGTTAGGGTTTTTAGCGGTACAAAGAAAACAACCAATAAATGTCACCAAACCCCACTGCTGGGTGAGTCCCTGCTGCCTAAAAACTCAACCCTGTGCCACCTGTGGGGTGAGCACAAAACTGCTGCAGAGACAGAGATGGGGAACTCCTGGGCAGGCAGGAGCCCCCTTCCCCCGGGGGTGAGCACACAAAGGAGGAATCACAAAGGAGGAATCACAAAGGAGGAATCACAAAGGAGGAATCACAAAGGTGGAATCTCTGGGGCCACTCTCACCGGCAAGCAGGCTCAGGCCCAGGGCAGGTGGTGATTTCCGGGAAGGTGCCAGGGAGAGGTGGCTGCCTGGTTTTGGGGGGGTTCTGGAGGAGGTGGGGATGATGGGCTTGCCAGCATGGCACATCCGTCTTGCCTCAGGGAACGGCAGTTGCACAAACTGGCTACACTTGCTCCCAAAATCGGCTTGCTTGTCTCATTTGCATGTGTAACAACCAGCATGTATGTACGATCATGCTAATCACTTCGAGGCAACTGCTTTAGATTCATCCAAAACCCTGCCCTGCCTGTCCTTGGGTTATTTAGCTTCCACAAAGGAACCACAGCAGCAATCCAGAGATTCTCTCCACAAAAACCTTTGTGAAGCAGCTGATTAATGGAGGAGACGTTTTTTCCTGAAATCCTGCCCGTACTGAGACTTGCACCACGAGCCAGGGCCAGCATTAGGAGTCCTTCCAGTACCTCCTGCAAGTAACCTGCAAAATACCTGAGGGGATTTTCACCATTTGTGGTGTATTGCTACAGGTGAAATGCGAGAGTAAATAGAGAAGCAAAGAGGAAGGGGCTGCAGAGCTGCCCTCATGCTGGCTGTTAGTGGAAATGGTCTGAAAGTTGTGTGGGGACAAAGCAGTCAGACCTGTCAGCCCCAGGAGCAGCTGCAGGGGTGTCTGTGCTGCTCTGCTGAGGGTGCTGCCCAGCACAGCCTGCTCTGCGCTCTCCTGTCCTCAGCTCACGTGGAGCCAACGTGAGGACAGTGGAGAGCACTTGTCACAGCTGTGGCTCCACAGAGCAGGGACACCAGCCTGTGTCACAGATGTGTCCTCACGTCACTCATTTGAGCTGTTTGTGACTCCTGACTTTTCCCTGTGCTTCTGGATTTTAGGCTGCAAGCTTTTCCAGCTGTAGTTATGCATTTTATAGGACCAAACATGGGCATCCAAGTCAGCAGCTCTGGGTGCTCCTGCAGGGATGCTGGAGGTACCAAAACCAGGCCAGACAGGCCAAGCTGAACCAGGAGAGGCTCAGCTTGCTCCATCAGTGGGAACACAGACATTTCAGCAGCACTCACAAAATCTGACAGGCCTCTGATGCTGAACCTTCCCATCCCTGTTCCTTCTGCCAGTCCAAGCCTGAGCTCCAGGGACCTTCCTGTGCCTGAGCCTGTTCAGCCTCAGCTCTTTGATTGTCCACCCGAAGTTCTCAGGAGCACAAGGCTGTGTTTAATGCTCTCCAAGGAATCGTGGAGATCAGTGCACAGGAGAGCCCCTCTCCCAGGCTTCCCTCCATTTCATGCAGCCCTGAGCAGAGATTTGGGGTCAGTGCTCTGGGACAGGGACCACAGGTGCTTTTTCACAGTGACTGGAAAAAAGATTTCCAGTTTGGTAAGAGCTGGAGCCTCGTGCAGAGGGGTTGTTTCTGCTCAAGTCCAAATGGTCCCATTGGCTTTTCTTGTTAAAGAGAAGCAAGCCTGGAAGAGGAAAGGGAGGAGGAAAGGCCAGGGCTGGAATGAAAAGGCTGCCTGTGCTGCAGAGCATCCCTGGAGGCCTCCCTGGGAGTGGAAACGTCTTCCCTTCAGCTTTCTGTCTCTCATTACTGACAGTGGAAAATACAAGAGCTGCCAAGCTAGGGGTTCAGCACAGCCAAGATGGGAAACCTTATTAGAGAGACAGATGGTGATTTCTATAATCTGAGATCCCAGACTGTAAATACTTTGGGACAGAGCCCTGTGCAACTGAACGGTGCTAAAGCCTGACAGCAGCAGCTGGATCCAGTTTTCTGTGCACAACTGCTCCGTGGGTGGCTTTGAGGGGATGGGAGGTGCTACCAGGACAAGGTGTCTCTTACAGAAGGAGAAGGATCTTCTAAACCCTGCTGGAGATACTCCATCTCAGCTTTATGTGCTTCCCAACTGAAAAGTGCCTAGAATAACTGAGGACAATCAACTCACATTTAGAAGTTTTTCTTAGCCTAAGAAGATTCCCAAAGAGTAAGGGGGGGAAATCTGTGTCTTGGGAGCTCAAGTGACATCTTGCTGCAACTTGTGGGAGAAATGATAAATGTCTGTCTCTGTTTATTGCTTAGCTTTGTGGCTAAATCTCCTAAACCAAAATCAGATTTTACCCTTAGATCTCCCAGTTTATTTATTTATATTCATCTGGCATTGCCTTGATCTTCAAAGCAGGAAGGTATATCAAAGGAAACAGAAGGTTTGACACCAATTACTGCTGCTGGATGGCATTCACTGAATAAAGATGGAGTGTTAATATTTACACTGAAAGTGAAGGAGATAAAACCCAACAGGTACATACATCTAAGCCTACAAATAAGACCTTCTGTGTATAGTGGGCAGAGATAAAGCCAAGCAAAACTAATTGAAATTACCCTTGCAAACATCCCAAACACCTTCAGAAATGGTGTGTTGTAAACAAAGAAATGACAGCAAAACCACCAAAAGAGCTTTCTAGGAAACCAAATCAGGCTCTCTGCTCCTCAGGGGCAGCACCAGGTCTCCAGGAGATGGTCTTTTGAAACAGGTCACCATGCAGAAGTAATTAATGTCTAAATTTCCCCACACTTCACCATGGGACACTTTATTCTCTTGGGACATTCTCTTTATTCATGGGTCATTCTCTTGAGTTTGAAAGGTGTGAGGCCTCCAGTGACTGGACCTGCCCTGCCTTGGCTGTCTCAGTGTTGTCTAATTGGGTTTGCTCAGATGCTTGCTCTCTCCTCTGGAAAACTCAAATCTCAAAATGGCTTAGAAATCTTGGTGAAGTTTTCATGTTTCTCACAACCATCAAGAATCGAATTAGAGATGAGTCATTAAACAAGAGTGTATTATTTGTATGCTTGTGTAGTGGAATTGTGCACACGTCTCTGTAATTAGCCATCAGCACCCCAAATTACAGCGGTAACTGTTCATTAAACGGAGGACATCGCTCTGATCCAATCATGTATTCACAACTGCATTCCTTCTTGCTTAAATTTCAGAGATGGTTGTCCAGATGGGCCTTGTTGGGCACCTAATTAGTAGTTAATCAAAAGCTCCTGCTGTGAACTGCTTCACAGCCCTCCTGGCATCCTGGCTGTTCCTCACGTGTTCGGTCACTACACGGAGATGAAAGCCCAGGAGTTGGAGGAGATGCTTTATCTCCTCTATGCACCTGCCATAACTAGAACAGCTTCCAAAACAAACTCGGCTCAGGATGCATTTGGTTATCCAGCTTCTGTGAGCTGAGCAAAATGGGTCTTGCCACGTGTAGGTGAAAATACAGCCACGAGTTAACGGCAGCGAGAGACAGCGTCGTGTGTCCTGAGGTTAACTCCCTGTTCTCTCTTTCCTTTCCAGATCTTGGCAATCATTTCCATCATGTTTATTGTACTATCTACAATTGCCTTGTCCCTTAATACACTTCCTGAGCTACAAGGTGTGGATGAGTTTGGGCAGACCACAGACAACCCGCAGCTGGCGCACGTGGAGGCGGTGTGCATCGCGTGGTTCACCATGGAATACCTCCTGCGCTTCCTCTCCTCCCCTAAGAAGTGGAAGTTCTTCAAAGGCCCACTGAACGCTATAGATTTGCTGGCTATCTTACCTTACTATGTCACCATCTTCCTCACAGAATCCAATAAAAGTGTACTTCAGTTCCAAAATGTACGAAGAGTGGTCCAAATATTTCGGATTATGAGGATACTCCGGATTCTAAAACTCGCCCGGCACTCGACGGGTTTACAGTCCTTGGGGTTTACACTGAGGAGGAGTTACAATGAACTTGGATTGCTCATCTTGTTTCTGGCTATGGGCATTATGATCTTCTCCAGTTTAGTGTTTTTTGCAGAAAAGGATGAGGATGATACAAAATTCAAGAGCATCCCAGCTTCTTTCTGGTGGGCAACAATCACCATGACAACAGTAGGCTATGGAGACATTTACCCCAAAACTCTTTTGGGTAAAATAGTAGGAGGACTGTGCTGCATTGCTGGTGTGCTGGTGATAGCTCTTCCCATCCCAATTATTGTCAATAACTTCTCTGAGTTCTACAAAGAGCAGAAGAGGCAGGAGAAAGCCATTAAGCGCAGGGAAGCTCTTGAAAGAGCAAAAAGAAATGGCAGTATTGTCTCCATGAACATGAAGGATGCATTTGCCCGTAGCATAGAACTCATGGACATTGTGGTTGAAAAGAATGGAGAAAGCATAGCCAAAAAGGATAAAGTTCAGGACAATCATTTATCTCCAAGCAAATGGAAATGGACCAAGAGAACACTCTCTGAAACTAGTTCTAGTAAATCTTTTGAAACCAAGGAGCAAGGATCCCCAGAAAAAGCCAGGTCATCCTCAAGTCCCCAACACCTGAACGTCCAACAGCTCGAGGACATGTACAACAAAATGGCAAAGACTCAGTCCCAGCCAAACCTCAACACGAAGGAGTCGAGCCAATCTGGAAAGCAGAAGGAGGAGCTGGAGATGGAGACCCTCCCTGGCCCCATGGTGCCGCTGCTGGCCACCCGCACCGACGGCATCATCGACATGAGGAGCATGTCCAGCATCGACAGCTTCATCAGCTGCGCCGCCGAGTTCCCCGACACGGGGAGGTTCTCTCACAGCCCCCTCACTGCCCTGCCCTGCAAGGGGGGCATCAGCCTCCTCCAGGAGCAGGGCAGGTCCGAGGGCAGCACCCCCAGGTACGTGGAGGTGAACCCCGGCTCCGACAGCAGCCACCGCTCCGCTTTTTTCATTGACAGTCCCAAAAGCTCCATCAAGGCCAGTAACCCGTTAAAGCTGAGGTCTCTGAAAGTCAACTTCATGGAAGAGGACACCAGCACGTTAGTACCAGCATCAAACGTACTGAGAACGTATCCTGACCCTCTCAAGAGCCGGGGAGCCACTGCTGCTGCCACAGATGCTTCCTTACTCTCTGACAGGTCTCTCATGAGCCCAGAACCCTCCATCTACACCACTGCGAGTGCGAGGACCCCCCCAAAGTCACCCGAGGCCCAGGCAGCCATAGCTTTCAACTTCCACGATGCTGGTATACACAAATACATCGATGCTGACACTGACGACGAGGGTCAGCTGATGTATGACTCGAGTCCTCCTGGAAATGTGAGTCCCAAGTACAGTGTTGCAAACAGTGGCTATCTAAAGCAAAAGGACCATGTTTATAGAACAGAGAAGAACCATCTAGAAGCTGCTGCTTTACCCACCTCCCCTAAGCTGATAGGGCAGAACTGCATTTACTCTATGGAAGGTATCACTGGAAGAACCCAGGGCAATCAGGAGACTGTCAGACTAGAAAATCACATTTCCCCAGAAGTCCATGTATTACCAGGCAGCGGAGGACATGCTAACACACATGATCAAAGCATCTGAGGTGGGGTCTGAAAGAACTTACTGAGAGTTTAAAGGAATATCTTCACAGTCAACACAAACAAAAGAGCTTCTGCATGGCATGAACTTGGCTGAAACAAGCCACCTGTTTCTAAAAGTCTGGGGGAGGTCCAGTGTGGGTTTGTGAAAATGTCCTTCTCTGAAACAACTCTAAAGACATTGCCCACATCAGTCAAAAAAATGATTGCAAATCATGATCACACATTGATCTCCTTTCATGTTGTCCAGTGAAGCCAATGTGACCAAATATCCATCCATTCCCCTTGAACGCTAGAGCTCCTTTTGGAAATATTAACATCTGATTTGCATTAGTTCCATAAAGGATGCCAAGGCAGCCAGATTTGAACTCTGGAATAAATTGCTGGGGTTGGTATAAAGCTTTCAAAAACACAGTGCTCACTGCTTCAGGGCAGCTGTTCCCCATCTACAGCTTTCTCTGATGGATATTATGTTTAAAGGTAACAGGGAACACTTGCATTATTGGAAAATCCAAGTGAAAAGCATTTGAAACAAATAACGGTCTAGAGAAACCAATTCTTAAAATGCTCTTTGTGTGTTTAACAATCTGATATCCTGTAGGACCTGATGTTTTCTTTCGAAATATCAGCAGGGTGAGTTGCACCACTTACACCTAATTCCAAACATGCCCTAAGACGTAGTGAGACTCGCACTTACCCTCTGCTAAGAGCCGGTACCTGCCCCGCACGGGGAAGGTCGGAGGAGCCATGCAGAAGCGGGGAGCTCCGAGGCACCGCTGCCGGAGCGCTGCCCGGGGCCGGGGGGCGCAGGGCTGGGAGGGGAGCGTGTCCCCCGGGGGACGGCCGTGGGTGCCCTGTCCGTGCCCGTGTCCCCCGGGGGGCGGCCGTGGGTGCCCTGTCCGTGCCCGTGTGCGGCCCCAGCGCTGTCCGTGCCCGGCACTGCCGGGCCGTGTGTGCACTGTCCGTGCCCGTGTGCGGCACTGCCGGGCCGTGTGTGCACTGTCCGTGCCCGTGCCCGGCACTGCCGGGCCGTGTGTGCACTGTCCGTGCCCGTGTGCGGCACTGCCGGGCCGTGGGTGCACTGTCCGTGCCCGTGTCCCCCGGGGGATGGCCGTGGGTGCCCTGTCCGTGCCCGTGCCCGGCACTGCCGGGCCGTGGGTGCCCCGGGCTCCGCTCCCACCCGGCTCCGGCCGCAGCCCAGCCGAGCCCGGAGCGCAGGACAGCGGCAGGTTGGTCCGAAGCTTTTTTTTTTGCGCCCGAGCAGCGCAGTGAAAGATATGCAAGTGTTACATAAATATGCAAAAAGAAGGATTCGTTAGTGCCCCGTCCCGGGCCTGGCTGTGCTCCCTCCCGCCAGGTCGGGCAGGGGAGGCTCCTGCGGGGCCGTGGCACGAAGCAGCTGCGAGAGGCAGGAGAATCAGGCCTGACGTTTTAATAACATCCAGTCGTTTTTAAATGAAACAAGAAAATAAAGAGGAAAGGAAAAAAGAAAAAGAGATCTGACCATTTTAAGTGAACAGAACTAGCAGCCACCAGCCTAGGTTTTTAAAATATATTGTTTCAATAAAGTTACGTCAAATTGTGTAGGAAATAATTTGTCTTTGGTTTTTAATCTCGGGGGGGGAAAAGCACTTTACGTTGACTTTTTGTTGTCGTTGTTGCAATGCTGGAGTAGGATAGCAGAGTGTAACAATCAAGCACTTTAACCAAGCACTACTTTAATTTGTGCCTCTTGTTGTGACTGTGATTTGTTACACGCCTGTAGCAAGTCACGACTTGTCCTGTGATAACTGTGATGGTAACCTTTTATGTTCTCCGTTTCTACTGTAAAACTGAGTTGTAAATAACTCTGTCACCGAGCGTTTCCTGCCCTGTCCCTGAGGTCCTGCCGGGTGTGTAGCAATCTGCAGGCAGCGGGTCCGGGGATGAGCTGAGACACGGGGCGTGGGAGCAGAGGGGCACGCGTGGGAGGAAGACCCCCCGAAGCCACTCGAGTCCACTGCATTTTGTTCCTTCCTATTGTGAAAAACAAGTGTCGGTTAGTCCTGAATGTAGCCGTGTGTCCGTCCCGGCCGTGCAGCACTGTCTGTAACCCGTAATAGTGAATGCAGCATGTACGGACAAAAGCAATAAGCACATTTCTGTGTCGGGAGCTGGCGTGGGGTGTGAGGATGGCTTTGCCAGGCGTGGCCTTGGCACGGAGCTGTGCCCGCGCTGCTGCAGCCGCCGCTCCGCTCAGCCGAGCCACGGCTCGGGACGGGCCGGGGGCAGCGAGAGCCCCGCGGGGCCGGGCAGGGAGCGAGGGGAGCCCGAACCCTCCGGGTGATCCCCGGGGCCGGGCAGGGAGCGAGAGGAGCCCGAACCCTCCGGGTGATCCCCGGGGCCGGGCAGGGAGCGAGAGGAGCCCGAACCCTCCGGGTGATCCCCGGGGCCGGGCAGGGAGCGAGGGGAGCCCGAACCCTCCGGGTGATCCCCGGGGCCGGGCAGGGAGCGAGAGGAGCCCGAACCCTCCGGGTGATCCCCGGGGCCGGGCAGGGAGAGGGAGATGCCCGAACCCCTCGGTGTTCCCGCAGGACCGAACAGGGAGCGGGAGATGCCCGAACCCCCCCGGGGTTCCTCAGGGCTCTTCCCGAGCTTTGTTCTCTCCCGCGCCGCGTCCCCGCAGCCCAAAGCGCCGCCGCTCCTCGGGGTGGGCTTTGCCTGGTGAAGGACTGTAGGATTTGGCCATAGTAAATACAAGTGTACTTAGAGGAACCGACGTGTTGCTGAGATACTGGTTAAGATTGAGTCGTCACGAAAAAGTAAGAAGTAACTTTCCAGCAGATAAGCTTTAAATACTGATTTATTCTGTGGCTTTCTGAAGCCGCAGAGCGGCAACAAGAAATCTTAAAGAGAACAGTTTCAATATAATCTCTGTGTTTCAGTGATCAGTCATGTCTGCCATCAGCACAAATGTAAAAAGAAGAAAAATCAGGGAATTTTTTTTTATAAAGTAATAGTGATTTCCAAGTTAAATATTTTTAGAGCTGATGCTTTCATGTGGAAAAAAAAAAAGTCATATTTTACATATCACGAAAGTGAACGTATTTAAATATAGCCATATAGTGTAGTATTTACCACACTCTCATCCAAATTGATGTATTTGGTTTATAAATGGCACTGACAAAAATGTATAAATCAACAATCCTATCATTTTTTATCTGATAGTCAACTGGTGCAACTCTCCTTGTAACCAAAGGCCCTCTGTCTGCCTTGCGTGATCGCTCATGACACACTCCTTATGTCATCTATTTAGTCCTACCTTTAAAGTAGCATTTTACTGAGTCACTTTTGAAAGCCAAATTCAAAAGTACAATTTAAAAATCTTCCTTTCAAGTCTGAATAGCCAAAGTCCTATAGATTTCTTATAGAAAGCAAATAATTAAAAATTAAGCATATAATATGCTTGAAGAGCATTTCTTTCTTATTTGTGTACAAAGATGTAGCTCTCATTTTGTGCCCAATTAAAAAGGAAGTATGTTTAATTTATTTTAATGAAATAAAGTCTGAATACGGAGTATGTATCTATATATGTGTGTGTGTGCATAATACACATATATATAATGTGAGCACTGGGAAATCTACTCTGACCTAAAGCTGTGGTAGACTGGATCTGTACTCATTGCAAAGGAAAGGCGGTGCTTTGAAAACACAACGTTCACCAAATCCTATAGGTCCTAGAAAGACAATTTAATTTTTGTTTGAGACGTGTTCCCCAAAGCTCACAGCGGTTGGGGAAAACAGGCAACACCTCTTGCATCGAGCTAAACCGTGTGGTTTAATCTCTGATATTTGGCATTCAGGTCTGCAAATTTACTGTGCACCAAGGACCAAGCAAGCTGCCAGAGCCTCACCTGCTGCTGCAGGAGGCATCACACCTGACAGGACTCTCTGGACGTGTGATGTCTGCACTTGCTTGTCTCTTATGCCATCAACATCACTTTTAACACATGCCTATAAATATATATATAGAACATACATATATATATATATGTGTGTGTGGAAGGAGAGGGTGCAGTTTTCTAAACCAGGAGGCTAAAGATTCTTTGAGTTTTATCCTTGAACAGAGGAAAAGAGCAGTGACTTTGCAGTAGATTTCTCAGTGCCTTTTCTTAAAAACTTCACCTAAGCACACTTACGGAAAAAAAAAAAAAAACAAACCCCAACCCAAAACAAAAGAGTCTCCTGTGAAATCCACATTTTTCTGAAAGGTTTGAGAGCCAAAAAAAGGTAGAAGAAAGGAAAAAAAAAAAAAAACAAGAGAGGGGAAAAGAAATCCGGGTAACGCACATTTCCCTTCCCGAATATGCCGTGTGTCAAATGCCAGGGAATACCTGCCTGGGCGAGTCATGAGAAACACATCTGAGGCGGTCAGGTTGTTTGGCAACTATGGCTGTGATAAACTGTAGCCTTTTCTTCCCTTGCAGCTAATAAGATACACATTTCTAAGGAAAACAGTATTCTCTTCTGTAAAATTGTAATGTATTGTTAATATTTGTACCTACTGTATATTTATGTCTTGACAGAACTATGACCGGTACAGTTTGTAGTAAATAACGAGGTTATGTCAAACTCCTCACCAAGACAAGGTTTCTAGAGCCACGTTCTCTCTGTTGGTAAGCTCCACAGAACACCTCATGCTGAAGCAAACCCTACAGTTCCTGAGCGGAGCGGCCGAGCGAAGGAGGCCTGAGGTGCCGCAGCCAGCTGGGCTTCCCTGGGGCTCCAGCCCAGCCCCAACCCCTCCATGGTCAGTCAGTCACCTCTGCACAGAGCCAGTGCTCCCTTGGGTTCACTGGGATCACCCACCTGGGGAGAATATGGCTTTAAATGGTTCTTGAATAAAGTACAGATGTTCTAGTTACCTCTGTACCTCCTGCTTGCCATTGTGTTGGCTTTATAAGTATCTGATGTATGGAAAAGTCATGTGACTTTCATGCATTCCAGAGTAGTCTATTTTTCTGTTCAGATTTAAAAAAAAAAAAAAAATTATATATATATA
>VXBN01005130.1:17387-34419 GCA_013397395.1 Sinosuthora webbiana
ATATATATATATATAAAATATAAATATATATCTGTATTTTTAGCAAATTTATAATAGGGCAATCAAGTCAGATTTCTTCTTTTTGTATTACAGAATAATATATTAGATGCTCTCTCAGTGTTCATTTCCACAGCTGATCCCCCAACCTTTTCGTTGTTGTTATTTTCTCATTTTCCTGATAAGCACCTGCAACATTCCTCCTGGAAGTGCATCTGTGAAAGGTCACGGGGTTTGTCAGATGTTGTCACGTTTTTGTATTTTCCTGTTTGTGATACTTTAACCAGGGACTGGCTGTGGGAACTGAGATGTTCCTGCCGAGAAATGCAGAGCAGGCCAGACTCTGCCTTGGTGACAGCAGGGGGAGGCCACCCAGCACCCCTGGCTGCAGTTTCTCCAGATTTACATCAATTAAGCTGAGAACAGAAAGAGGAGACAGGTTTTGAGTCTAATTGTCCTACTAGTGACATGATGGAGTTGGGATAAGCATCAAAATCTAGGCTCTTATTCAAGGCAGTGACCTGACAACGCTCAGGCACCTTCAGAGAAGCTTTTCCTGGATTAAACCATAAGTGTCCAGACTTCATTTCCCACTGGGCTTTGGAATTTTTATTTTTGGTCCCAGAGAAAATCAGGAAATGAGAAAAAATTGTAGAGGAACGAAGAACATAAGTATTCGGAAAGGGACCAGATTTTGATTTAGTTGTGATAAAATCTGTACCTGCTTACATAATGATCTTTGCTCCTTTGTAGCTATTCCCACAGCTATATTCACAGAAATTCAATAAAATGTCCATGAGATAAATGTTCATCCCGAAGCTCTCTCATGGCCTGTTGAAGTTCAGCAGGGTGAAGAGCTTCAGAGCCACCCTGGCTCTGCACAGACATTTCCTTGTGATTCGGCCCAGCAGTTTGGTCAGTGACCATGCTTCTGCCAAAGATGGATTTTGGTTCCATTTCCTTCCGTTTGTTTGTGAGATTTCCTTACATGCCCACAGTAACAGCCAACAAACAGAGGTAATTTGGAAAGGTGCACGTTTCAGGAAATCCAGGTATCCCTCAAAATGAAAGGAATAACCAGTATTCCCAGTTTTGCATGTGGTTATCAGCAAGACGTGATAACAATAAAGGTGGGTGGGATTTTTCTTTCTTAGGAAGCAGTTAATGCAATAGGCTGCCACGTCTATCGTCAGCCATCACATAAATCCCTTCCAAAGGCCCCTTCCATCTCCCCTTCCAAAGGCTCCTTCCATCTCCCCTTCCAAAGGCCCCTTCCATCTCAGCAAGGGCATTAGAGAATAATCAACAGAACCATAGGAAGCTTCTGGTCAGACCACTCTTAGCTTTGCCCTCCCAGGGCAGGAGCAGCCCAAACACCCCCCAGCCCTTTGCAGAAATGTTTATTTTCCAGCATGCATCTCACGTCCCATGCTGATCACGTTCAGGCTCTTGCACTGAAACTTTGTCTGGGCCAGGCAAAGGAAACCTTTGGAAAACTGAAACTCTGCACCCAGGACGTGTCTCCCGTTCGTTGCTGGTGTTACCTAAGCCACAATAAGTGTCCTTTGACACCAATGGTTGGGTGCCACAAGTGTTCCTACCTGTAAATACTACTCCAAATTTTGCTTTGCTTGATTCTGGCTTCATTGCACAAGAAGTTCTCAGTCTTAGAGGCTTAGAAGAGAAAGCAAAACCTTCCTGCTTCCCTTTAACTAGGAATAATACTGTTGATGCTCTGTAGGACTGAACAAGGATTAACCTTTATTTTTAAAGGGGTCTTTCAAAGACTGCAGTGACACTACCTTCAAAAACTAATAATAAGGCTGAAGTCCCTACAAAGACCCCTCAAAACTAGAGCCTCACAAAAGCCAGGGAGCCAAATTTATACAAAATGCCAAATTCTTTGCTGCTGTGAGTTAAAGCCCATCGAGGCCAACGGAGCCGTGCCCCTTTAGATCAGTGAAGAATTTGGAGCCGTATCTCTAAAAGCTCATGGAAAATGAACAGCTTTGTTTGGCCTCAGGGCTGGAGGTGTCTGCCCTCAGCACCTCCCTGGAAGGCAGTGGGGTGAGGGAATGGGGGACAGGGCAGGTCAGAGGAGCCTGGCAGGGGGTGAGTCCCTCGGGCAGGAGGGTGACAGTCACTGAGGCCTGGCTGAGCTCCCTCTCTGTAGTGCCACAGTGACATCCCGGGCTGGCAGGGGACTGTCCCTGCACAGGACCCACCCTCAGCCCCACAGTCTCTCTGCCCTCGGCCCAGGGCCTTGCTGGAGCTGGGGGGACACTGCTGCCAGACGGGCCAGGGGTCACTCTGAGCTGTGGCACAGAACCTCTGGTCCTGTTGGTAACCCACATTTAACACCATTAATCCCTTCTTCTCCACTCCGTGTTTTTCATTTAGGAGCTCTGCCATTTATGACTCTTCTTCCTGTTATGTTTTACTGCCTCCACGTACAATTTGCCACGTGTTGTTGGCTCCTGCAACCCCTGGGATTTATTTTATGTCAGTTTTGTTGGCTTGTGAGGAACACTTTTTTCCCCATTCCCTGGCTTTTTGGTGGTCAGTGCAGAAAATTACTTTTGCGCTGAACCATTCCCCACTGGTGTGTTTGGGGGGAGGGTGGGGGAGCAGCATCTCCATCTTACTTTGAATTTTGAAGCCATGATACTGTACTCAGAAAGGCCAGCCACAGCTACCAACCAAACTCGCTTTCCAACTAGATTAGCATTTAAAAAATACACCCCCACTTCCTGCAGCAGAATCCTGCTCTCTCCAGGCCAGTGAAGCAGTTTCACAAAAGGGAGGAAGCAGCTGCGGGTGCTGCTCAGCGATGTCCCCGTGCCCGAGGGCGCCGCTGGGGCCGGGCCCAGCCCGGGGCTCCTTCTCCAAAATCCCCGGAGCTGCAGAGCCCCTGAGCCCGGGCAAAGGCTCCCCGTGACATCCCAAAGGGCCCCCAACACCCACGGGCACCGCAGGATGGGAAAGCTGGGGGGGTCCTTTTGAAAGAGAAGGTGATACTTAATGGCAAATAAAAACTGGAAGATGTGTTTCCTGTGGCTCTGCTGGTACATCTAGATCAAATTGCTTTTAGAGCTGGAAAGTGAAACTGGCTGTGGCCCGAAAGGGGCAGACAAGGACCGGGCTCTCCATTGCCCTGCACTGAGCTGGTTTTTAGGCTGTGCCAGGGGGAATCAATGGGGAGCCCAGTTCAGGGTGTCTGTGAGGAAGGGCAGTGCTTGTGCCCCACAGCCCAGCAGGTCCTGCCTGTCTTGCACAATCTCTTCTGGTTGGGTTAGATTGGAGTTCACCCAATTCATCAATTCTATTGGCCCAATGCACCAGCAGATGTTTTCTTCCCTTTTAAGAAACGTTTCAATGCCCTGGCACTTTGGGGTGATTACAGCAACATTAGCCATATACTAGTGTACTTAGAGTCTTACATTTTTTTGTAACTTTGATTTAGTCATTCTTTGTTGAAGTTTATTGACCTCTCCAGTTGTTTCTGTAAAACAAATTATTAAAAAAAAAATTCCGTGTCTTTATATGCATGTAATAGTATGAAACTGTGATCAATGTGTGACATTCAGAAACTGTACTGTCTTGTAAAATATGTCCAAATGTCTAAGGGTTTTAAAGCAATGGTCCCTTACTACAGCCTACAGAAATAAATAAAAAGGAATGGAAAAACCTAAAGCCTTTATTGCTGTGTTTCACGGCCACATATAACCAAAAATAAAACCCCCGTTGGCTGGCACGGAGTTCCTGCTCAGCTCCCGGCAGCTGCCCGAGGTTCAGACACGTTCTGCTCCCGGCTGGGGCCGGGAGAGCCGAGCCGAGCCGAGCCGAGCCGGACACCTCCTGTCCGGAGCCTGACACCTCCTGTCCAGAGCCGGTCACCTCCTGTCCGGAGCCGGGCACCTCCTGTCTGGAGTGTGACACCTCCTGTCCGGAGTGTGACACCTCCTGTCCGGAGCCGGGCACCTCCTGTCCGGAGTGTGACACCTCCTGTCCGGAGCCGGACACATCCCGAGCACAAACCAAACCCTCCGTCCCGACCCTGCACGGGCAAAGCCGGCAGGGCTGGGAACCGCGGCCGGGCTGGGAATGGGGCACGGCCGGACTGGAAACGGGCACAGGGACGTCCCGCAGGCAGGGACTGGGGACGGGCGGCACACAGAGAGTCCCTGTGGACTCTGGCACACACACACACACACACACACACACACACACACACACACAGGTGTACCCTGACAAACACATGATTCCTGGCACACGCACGTGTTCCCTGGCACACACACACACGTGTTCCCTGGCACACACGTGTTCCCTGGCACACACATGATCCCTGACACACACACACAAACACACACACATGTTCCCTGGCACACACATGANCCTGACACACACACACAAACACACACACATGTTCCCTGGCACACACACACACACACAGGTGTACCCTGACAAACACATGATTCCTGGCACACGCACGTGTTCCCTGGCACACACACACACGTGTTCCCTGGCACACACGTGTTCCCTGGCACACACATGATCCCTGACACACACACACAAACACACACACATGTTCCCTGGCACACACATGATCCCTCACACACACACACACACATGTTCCCTTGCACACACATGATCCCTGGCACTCGTGCCATACCAGCAGATCAGCATCTTGATCCCACAATTGTGCAGCTGCAAAACCAGATGCAGATGGGAGAACAGCTGATGTTTGGAGACGAGGAGCTCTGGGTGTGAAAATCAGACAAACAGGCTGCCTCGGCTGCTGCTTGAGCCAGAAATGGGCTTTCTCAGAGAGTCACTGTGGGCTTCTGCTCCATTAGACCGGGTTGGTTACATTATGCAAGTCATCAGAGCAAAGATAATTCAAACTGCTCAGGAATATTTTCTAAGTTAATTGCATCAAATGTTGTTTTATATTGGAATGCTGTTTCTGTAGGAGTCTTCAAAGCTCTAATGTGAACCCCCTGATTTATGGAGACCTTTGGACTTATGGCCATTAAAAATGAGGATAACAAAGACCAAGTAAGCACGTGTTCTACCCACACCATCTGCCTGTTTGTGTGGCTCTGCACCCCACGGACCCTGACGGGTTCCTGCACACACAAAAACCCAGGGAAGAAGACCAAGTGCCCTGTGCAGTTCTACATCTCACTTTATACAGTTGCAAAAGGAAACCAAAAAGTTAAATGCACAGGTGGACAAATATCACAGGAGTCGATGTATTTAGTGGCATGGTTCCGCATTTGCTTGTGTTCATTTTCAGTTTAGGTCTTTATAAGAAAAATCGAAATGATCAGATGTTTCTGATCATCACAAGCAGTGACAGTCACATCCAGGAAGACTAAGGCACTGAGCACGAAGAGAAGTTTACAAATGAAGAATTAGAAAATGGAGAAATTCCTGCAGCATATGTCTTCCTCTTTCTGCTAATGACTTCTCTTGTTGTTTTCCTGCCAGCCCGAGCGTGCAAGCTGATGAGTTATAGCCCAGTGTCTGTAATTACACTGTCCAAGGAGGTTTTCTCTAGCAGTTGATTTACTTTATCAAGTCAATTAAAATAATGCCTATCTCCTGAGGCGTGGTGGTTCATTACTGTGTCCCAAATCTATAGATAGGCAATATTTTTGCCCTGGTTGGCATACACCACAGCAATTTGCCTTGCCTGGGCCCTTCTCCCCACACCCCCTCAGCCCCATAACCACACCATGTGCTTCATGCCAAGGCAAGGCACTGACTGGAGCAGGTTAAAGTGGCCCCTGTGAGAAGCAGGGACCCCCAGCCCAGGGTCCAGCTCAGCTCTGCAGCTCAGCACCAGCTGCCAGAATTTCCTGGGGCCTCCACCTGTGCATTTCCTTTTCTACCCACACCAGATTTGTACAGATCAGTGAAAGGCAGGAGCTTTTTCACTCCTCTCCTCCTTCTCCAGCCCACATCCTCGGGCACCTCTTCTCTGGTCAGAAATAGCCTCACCAGCTCCTCTTTACCACCTGAATGGATTTGCCTTTGATTGTTCTTATTTAGGTTGAACCAGGAAGATTTTTCTGCCTCACACGGAGCCAGGGGACGGCCAGCAATCCCCAGGGGTAACCAAACAAATCCAGCTGGGAAGGGAGGGCACACCCAGCCAGGGCACAGTCCCAGCAGCTCCCCAGCACTGCTGGGGCTCAGCCCATCGCCCCCAGGGCACAAACCACGGGCCCTGAACTCTGCTGCTTTTCTCTTTCCCCAGTAACCCCAGCAGAGTTTTTCCAGAGTTTAACTCGTGTGCGGGGCTGGGGATGTCTCTGCCCTCTCCTCCCATCTCACATCACCCTGTGTCACCAAACCCAAGGGGACCTCAGGCATTTCAGCACAGACAAACATGAGGAAAGGGTCAGCTTTTCAATATATTGTGATCACTTCAGAAGAGAAAGTAATAATATAAATAATTTACAAGGGATTTATAAAATATGAATTAGATTCTTCCATACTGCCTCTTTCCACTTACTTACCTTCCTTCCTACTTTCTGTAAGGAAATTGGGCTCATAAGAGATGCAACATCATAATTATTCAGCAAGCAAGAGCATTTAGAGGTAACTTTGCCCCAGAGTACCCTTTTCAGCCATCCAGGCACAAGCTGAGGCTGGTGCATCACAGCAATGGAAGTTTGTGGTTTCTGGCTGGAAACACAAGTACTGAGCATTAACCTGAGTCTTGAAAAATAAAAGCAAGTATGTGCAACACTGCATCACTGAGCTTAATCCTTATATAATTAAAGAATTAACCCACACTGCTAATCCAATTTTTTAGATTTTTATCTTTTTTTGTCTGTGTCTATAGATCTATATACATTTATTTACACATCTATTTGTTTATAGATGCATATCTATAGATATATAAAAGCCATATATGTAAATCTATAGAAAATAGATTTAGATTTTAAAAAGCCCATAACTGTTGACACTTTGCTACACCCAGTACCATTTTTCTAATCAGCAGACGTGGTTGGTAATAATTGAAGCTAAAATGAATTGGTCTGTGTGCAAACCCAGAATTACATAATGTAAAATGCTGTTTTCATGCCTCGATGATAATTAGCCTGCAAACGAACCACACAGTGGTGCAGCTTTAGCACTGTCCTGAGCAGCGGAGGGGCAAATGCTTGGGCACAGTGAGATGGGGATTGATCCAGATGAGAAAGTGTAAATTAAGAGCCACGAGGCTTGGGCGCAGCTATCGAATAATATACAAAGTATTTGACCACTTGCCAAAGGTCTAATTGACCAGAACAATCCGTGGCTTTCTCTATTTGTTTTCCACGTCACATTTTCAGGCAAACAAATATTTCTGAGGCGTTTCGGCAGGGAGGAGAACGGCTGCGTGGGAAAAGCAGACCACCAGCTGCTCCCCTGGGAATCCAGCTAAAGGAGCAGCTGATCTCTTATTAATGTAAATGAGCTCGTTATCTGGGTTGCCTTCAGACTGAGTTCAGCAGTTCACAGCCTCTATTCCAGGAAATACGGAATTTATGTAACAGAAATGAAGAGAAAGTGAAGGAAGGGGTTTGTGAGTTCCTGTTTCCCAACCAAATACTTTTGCTATTCTGGTGTCAGGGTGGATGGTGGGAGCTGAGGTGGGATATGCTGGGCCATACCCTCAGCTGCAGGAAGGCTTTACAGACACTGAGGTGTTTAAAGAGGATTTCCAGGACATCAAGCACCCCACACTGTGTTGCAGTTTTATTAACATATGCCTACATCAGGAGAAGTTTGTCCAACTGATATCCTCATCAGTTCCAGAATAAACTTACAAACAGCATTTCCTGGTTTTTTTTCATAGAGAACAGAGAGCTGTGAGGATGGGCAGTCCTTTCCAGGGGGGTTCCCTCTGTGAGTTTCTGGGCTGACTTGGCCATGATGGGGCCTGGGAACGCCTGAGCTCTGCTCCTGCATCCAGCTCTGAGCCCTGTTCCTGAGCACCCCTCAGAAAACACGGATCTGTTCCATCAGAATGATCCAGCAACATCAGTCAGTGAGCTGAGACCCGCATGGGGTATTCAGCAAGGTCATTAAGGCTGTAGCACCAGGTAGAAATACAATTTAATGGGGAAAAAAAACGCTGAGTGAGAAAGAACGAGCAAAAATACATTAATTTTCCCGTGTCTCATGTTATTCAGGAATTACATTTTTATTTCATTCCATAGCTTTTTTGTTAGGGAAGAAAACCAGAAATCTCTCACTCTTTCTTGCTCAGTGCCTGTTCCCCAGCCTGCTCCCAGAACAGGGGTTGGGGATCTCCTCACACCACTGAGTTCCCCTGCAGAGCAGGAGTTTGGAATGAGCTGTCTGGCCCTTGTGCTGTCTTTGGCCTTGTGCTGTCTTTGGCCTTGTGCTGTCTTTGGCCTTTTGCTGTCTTTGGCCCTTTCACAGCCCCTGGAGCCCAAGAGCCGGTGCTTGGCCCCCTCCCAGGGGGATTCCCAGCCAGCCCCATCCCTGGGTGTGGCAAGAAAAGCTGCAAACTCTGCCTCAGCAATGAGAGATTTTACTGCAGCTGAGGCTGAGAGGTGCCACTGCCCAGCCCAGCTCATGGAATGCTCTCTGCTTCTGAAAATTAACTTCTGCATGGCCAAAACAGGGTGCAAGTGACCCCCTCCAAGGCTGGTGCCAAGGTGCTTATGCCAGGAGGGGCTGGGGATATTCCCAGGGGTATACCCTGGGGAATATCTCAGATATTCCCCAGACTCCCAATTCTCAGGCTGCTGTTTTAACTATTAATCATTACTCCAGGAGGGGGAAGCTCAAAAGCCTCTGTTGGAATTCTGAGCCCACACTGGACATATTAAACCCATCTCTCCTATTGTGTATCTCCCTCATTCACTCTCCCTTCAGAGAAGAATCTCCCAGAAGCTTCACCAAAGCTTTTTTTTCGTATCATTCTCTGCCTGAAACAAGAATTTTCTCCACCATGGGTGACAAAGCCTGGTATCTCTCTTTTCCTGGCTGTTACTTAAGGTATAAGATCCATATCCCCAACACAAGCCATGCTGGGACTTCTAATTGGGTTTTCCTCCCACTGTAACTCCCTCTACCATCTGCTCCTGGTTTTCTCTCAGATGATGCATCCCTCAGTCACTGAGCAGTGCCGTGGTGAGCCAAGCCAGCCCTGGAGCCCCTGCCAGAGCAGCACCTTCCCCCTGTGCCCAGCCCGGGGTGGGAGGTGGGACTGGGGCCATCCCCTGGCACAGGGAGGGGATCCTGTGCTGGGGGCTCACTGCAGTCCACCCCACATTCCTGCCTGGGCTTTGCCTCCACGTTGGCCACAGGGTTTCTTTGAAAAGGAGGCAGAAACCCCAGTGCCTCTGAAGTCCAGAGCAAACCTGTTTTTAAGCATAAAATATCTGCAGAGCTATTTAACCTCTGACACAACCAATTTTTCTGCTCGGCTGAAACAGCCTGGCCCCAGCACTAACGAAGGGCCCTGGAGCCTCTCTGCTGAGATAATTGGTAGCCCCAGGCTTCAATAGGATCCAGGAACTGCTTCCCACTGCTTCATCCGAGGAGACAGTAATCTCCTGGAAACATGGCTACTTCTTCTGGCCTCTTTCCAGACCTCCAGTCATGTCAGAGTTGAGCTACAGCAAATGAAAATACATTAGAATTTTAAAAAGGTACATAAGTGATTCTTGCTCATTGGGAAACTTGGAGCTAATGTTGCCTGCAGCTATTACTAGTGTTTTCAGAAATAATTCATTAGCTGCAAAAATCTCCTCTTATTTCTTGGAAAATGAAACAAAAAAAAAAAAATTAGCTGTTTTACTTTCCTTGTGGATTCCTTCCTTCCCATCTCCTTCAGCACTCTCCACTTGAGACAGGAGGTCTTAGAGGCCGTGGAGACACAGGTGAACTCTCGGCCAGGTACCTTAAGGTGGTCCTTTCTCAGTTCTCACACTTTACTCGTGGTGTCTGGGCAGGGTTTCTGCAGCTGCCCGGCCCCTCCTGGCAGAGGAGCAGCAGGAGGTGGCAGAGGTGGCCTCTGGCTGCCAGGGCAGCACCACCAGAGCTCAGGGTGGGACACAAAAGGACTGGTGGGAGCAGCCAGGCCCTCCCAGCAGAGACCCCAGCTGGCACTGAGCCAGGGGGACCCAGGGAGAGGAGCTGCCTTCACCCCCAGTGACTCTCACAGCTCCATTTCTCATGGGGAAAGGAAGACCCAGGAAGGTTTTTTTCCTCTTCATTTCAGTGCTTTTTCTTTTGGTCCCACAGGAAAAGCAACACATGCAACTGAATGAGAGAGCGAGAGAGGAGAGTCTTGTAGATTTTCTCTCAAAGAAAATACCACCAGGGTTTGAAGTCAAGCTTCATGCGCCAAATATTTTGGTCAACCTCATAATGTCTGAGAAATACAGAATGAAATTTCTTGTAATTTCTGCAAGGCTCTGAAGAATTGAAGGTGTTTCTGAAAGTTGAAGAGCACCAAAAGCTCTGAACTAGCTGCACCTACCCTGTCTGCTCAGTGCAGCCCTGGATGAACATCCCTGTTCTGCACAGAGGGGCCCTGGCTGCCCTGGGGAGAGGGAGGAGTCCCCTGAGGGTGGGATTCTGTGTAATCCTGTGGTTCCTGCCCAGCTGGCTCACCCAAACACATCCCAGCTTGGCCGACACATTTAAGGAACGTTTTTCCTTACAGCTTCTAGAAAATCAGTCTGAAAAGCTTCACTAAGGTTCAGAGTTGTCCCGCTGCAGCCCTGACACAACCACGAATCCTGTGTTAAACAGTTCCCATCACAAGCCCCAGAGTGGGGCCCAGGTGTGCAAGCCCAGGTGTGCAAGCCCAGGTGTGCAAGCTCCTTCCCACGCCCTGTCCTTGGGGGAGCCTCTCCAGGCAGCAGCAGGATGCAGGGTTTGCCTTTACCTGGTTATGAATCACTGTTGTCTGATGAGAGATGATCTTCCCAGTACTTTCCTGACTAAATCGTGCTGTTTTGACACACCAGTTTAAGATCTGTCACTTTAATTATAAGAATGAGTGGTGATGCAGAAAACCAGCAGCAGCAGCAACAACAACAGCAAAAAGAAGTTACAAATCCCCAACTGCTGAGAGCAGAGCTCTAATGAGCTCGGTGGAGGGGCTGGGGGAGCTGCTCACGGCACGGACACACAGGACAGGAGCAGCACCCAGAGCATCTTCCCCAGGGGCCCCGAGCCCTTCCCAGAAATGCTGAGGTTCACTCTCCCCCTCTGAAACAGAGAAGAGCTGCAGCCCTGGGGGTTTGTGGGGGGCTGAACACAGCAGGGTCCCAGCCTTGCCACCGCGCTGCACCCGGCTCTGCTTGTGAGGCACCAAAGGGCTGAGCCTGAAACCAAATTATCGGTATTTTCAGATAGGGCCAGGTAGCAATAATTAACATTTGCTGCTAAAAGGTTTGGGGGGATGAGTGTTCTTTCCAAAAAAAAAAAAGGGGGTGGGGTGGGGGGGGGAAGAGAGAGAGAGAGAATCAGTGATCTTAATATTTAAAGACTCGAAATAGTCAAGAATAAAAGACAAAAAGTGTTTGGAAAGGTAGAGGTAACAGAATATGTCCATTATGGAGAAGTGTTGTAACTCCTACCATTCCCGCAGAACATGCTCACCTCTCAAAAGGAACAGTTTGTCCTTAGAGCAGCACAGCTATTTAAGAAAATCACTTTTTTTGTTGTTCTTTTTCTTTACCTTTGGCTCCATTTCTGGGCATATTTTGTCTCTTGTTTCTAAATGCTCAGAGGCTCTTTCCTTATGGAAGGAAGGAGATCCTCACACCTTCAGGGGAATGCAATCCCACATTCTCAGGGAGCTGATGGGCCTATGAGGATACCCTGTAAAAAGTGGTCTTTTAACAGCTTCTGCTTAATCCCAGGCTGGACATTACAGGGTTGGGGTGAGAAAAAGCACAATTCCCCCATGGCCTCTCTCTCTCTCTCCATCCCATGTCAATGAAAGATTTCTCTACAAAGGAAAATCCCATGGGTTCTTCGGCAGGTTGTAAAAAGATCTGAATTTTTTGCTTGACTTTTCATCATTAAAAATTGAGATCCTGGAGAGCAGGAGGGAGCGTAGGAACATCAGCTGAGCCTAATTTTGCTTTTGCATAAAATGGGCCTCAGTGTCTCTTTGGCTCCGTTTGCTGTCCTCCCCTGTGGAGCCTGGCAGGAGGAGCTGCCTGTGCTGCGTTAGGGGAGCCCAGCAGGAAGATTTCTGGAGGGTGGGACAGCCCCTGGCCCTGCCTGTTTGCTGTGGGACATGCTCTCCTGTTGATAACCAGCGGTGAAAGGTTCTCAGGTTGTCATGGGAACGGTTCATCCTCGGGAACAGCCTCTCTCTCCTCCATGCCAGGCTGCCTGCTTGTTTACAGCACAAAGACATTCATCGGGAGGATTTTGCCTCGGATTTCCAACAGTTCCACTTTTCCCAAAACCCAGGTAGTGGAAATTGTGGAGATCATAATGATGGATGGTGATAAATCTCCTAAAGGGGAACAGGCAGAACCCAGTATGCGTCAACAATGAGCTAATTTTCATTTGTAGGGAAAGTGATCTGACAACTTCATTACCTCCTGCCCAAAAGGTTCACTCCTGCTCTGTCACACACACTGCCCCCAGGAATCTCCTCCAGGGATGTGTTTGTACAGCCCCACAAGTGTGGAGGTGAAGCCAGCACACTGCACAGCCCTTTTTAGGATGTGCTGATGCAGAGATATTTGCAATGTCTTGTGTCATCGGGTGACAGCCTGTGCAGAAACAGCTGCTGTGAGGGTCCCCTGGGGACTAAACCTTTCATAGTCCTGCATCCCCAGGCTCCAGTGACAGAAGGAGTGGCCTGGCAGTCCCACCAAGCCACCAACAGCAGCTCTTGACAAGACCTTGTGTTATCAGCTCTCAGGGATGAGGCACCAGCAGAGGAAACCCCTGTGGAAGACTCTGATTTTTTAAAAACTACTACAAAAAACCTGCATCCTTTATAGCTTCGGTCCTCAGTTCTGAAAGAATGTGGTAAAAACAGGGTTTCCCATGATCAACGGTTTGGGTGGTTTTGAAAATGAAAAACTTTTCCAACAGCTGCCTCCATTTTGCTCCTGAAATAACCCGCTGCCTCTTCAGGAGCTGGTGGCTCCATAAGGACAAAGAAAACCTTCCAGTGACAAAATGCTGCTCTCATTACAGACTACCAAGAAATGAGAGTGGCTTTCAGCCTGACAGGGATCCTCCCTGCAGAAACCAAAATTACATGCTCCAGTGATTTATTCCCAACCCGTCTCTGGGGATCTCACCCCTCCACTCACAGACCAGCAACTGTTCCTGAGCAGGCCACGAGTTAGTGACAGGTTCTGGTACACAGGGAAGTACAAATCCCTTTGTTTTTTCCCTTAAAGATTAATCAGACAGACATTGGGAGAATATCTCCAGTCTCCTTTATTGTCATTTATAGAAAAGTATGAATATAAGCGAGCAGAACATGAGGAAAATACTGCAAGTATTTCCCAGTCAAAACCACAAGGCTATAGTCAGCTCTCCTGGCACAGCTGAGTCAGAGATGTTCCTAGAAGTTGAAGTCCAAGGGCCAGTTTGTCCCTATTCTCACAGATTTGACCCACAAAGTGCTGTTGCCACAAAAAGAAGGCACTTGGATTAATTTGTTTTGAATAGTTGATTCTTCATTGAGGCTTTAAAAAAGAATAATTAAACCTGGCTTCTTATGGCCTTTTTTGTTTGATTTGTTATTTGGTAAATTCTCATTCCTTTCAAGAAAGGAGGAATTGCAAGAAGTCATCAAGGTCAGAGAAGATTCTCTCAGGGAAAAAGGTGGGCACTTCCCAGCCAGGCTGGTGTCCTGGGGAATGGAGAAGCACACACAGAGAGGGTTCCAGGTGCCCCAGGAAAGGCCGTGACAGGGAGGAGTCCTTGCTTTGCCTGGGGCTCCTGCGGCTTGCTGGGGCTGCCAGGAGAGGTCAGATGAACAGGAAGCTGTGAGCAGAAGGGCAGGAACAAGAGTCCAGCTGGCGAATTCTCCTCCAGGTTCCCCTGCACCGATGGTTCCCCACCGCCTGCCAGTGCAGCAGCTGATTCCTGAAACAGTCATTGCAGGGAGGAGGTGAGAGAAAGGAGCTGCCCCTCCACTGCAGGGCAGCCACCACAGCTACATCAGGGCTTCAGCCACCCAGCAAACCCCATTTAGTCTGCAAACATCCATTTTTACCCCTTGGGCCCGATTCTGCCTCTGTACCACTGTAAAGCAGCTGCAGCCACAGCGGGGCCCACAGGCTGTACCGGTGTGAGGTACAACCTGACAGTGACAGGAACAGACACGGCTCTGCAGCACCGTGCCCCTCCCCAGAGCTACCATCCAGTGGTGTAAGGGAATTCCTCACAGCAGCACCTCCCAGCCCTGAACTCTGCAGAAGCACAGCTGCCACAGCTGCACCAGCTCTTGTCGTGTGCAGAGAGCTGCCCACCCAGAGCCCAAAGACCCCAGCGTCCCAGAGAGCTGCACGCAGCGCACTGTGGCCCCGAGAGAAGCGGCTCAAGGGAGAAGAGCACAAGGGGGAATGTGACACGAAGAGAAGGCCGAAGCTCTCACAGGCGGCTGCCGGCGCCGTCGCCGCGGCAGTGCCGGCCCGGGGGCAGCAGGGCTGGGGGCTGGCACTCCACACACACCGTGTGGCCCCCCCGCAGGTGCCGCATCCAGCGCCTGTGCTGGGGCTGCTGGCTGTGCAGGCAGCCCGGCGTCAGGGCCACCAGCTGGAACTGCACACAGTACCTGCAACACAGCCACAGCACACGGGTCAGCCGGAACCAGGGCCGGCTGCCAGAGCCACGCTCACCTCCAAAACCACGGGTCACTAATCAGGAAAAGCCAAACCAAACCAAAAAATCCCCCCATCCAAGGTCATTGAGAGCAGAACACATGGTGTACCTGCCTTTGGACAAGGTTAAATGGGGAATAAAACTACTCTGCTGATGCTTCCAGCTACCACATAAAAAATATCAGGTATGACTGGCACCTGTTTTTACCAACAGGGACACAGACTGGTCAAGCATTTGACTAATCTAATTCTGACTCTGGTATCCACCTGCTGAGCCACACTTCCTCTATCATCCCCTCTCAGTTACTGAGAATGGATTTTGTAGAGCAGGTTGTGACAGGAGCTGAGATTTGGTCTGTAAAGGTTTTCCTTGTGATGATCTCCCTCCTGCAACCAGGGACACTCTGTGGGTGGAGTGTGGCTGAGCCCCTGAGCTGAGCCTCCAACTTACCCTGCCCTTTCATTGCCATCAGCTGCAGCTCTTTTCTTCCTGGCTGTTCCAAACCCTCCCGTGGTTATTAAAGCTGGGACTGTGTATACCAAAGAGAAAGGGGACAGAGTGTCAGTGGCAATGCTGCTCTAAGGCTCGTTAGGTCTGCAAAACACAAAAGATGGGCTTTTAATGTCATAGGGCTTTATCTTTAGCAGGACACAAAACCAATTCTAGTATTTGTATTTTCATATTATCAACCGCTGTCAGCCGTTCCACTGGGAAGAGAGTCTGTACAGCTGCCAGATTTCTGCCTGAGCAGAGTGAGCCTACTCACAGGAACACCCCAAGGCAGAGGGAGAGGCAATATTCACTTAATGCCAGCTCTCAACAGGTTTGAAGAAGTCACTTGCAGCTGACATCCAGACTGGACAGATTTTGACCCCAAAATACCAGCCAAAATGACAAGCAATTCTTCTAAAATAATCAGGAAAGGTGTTCCATTGAAACCTGATTTGAACAAACTAAACCCAAGCTTTTTCTCCAGAAACTATCTGGAGCCTCTCTTGCCTGCACTCTGCTCCAGCACAGAGAAGGCATATCTCAGCGTGGAGAGATATCACTCCTTTGCCACCTTTTGCAAATAAGTCATTAAAAAAAACAAAAAAAAAGAAAGAAAGAAAAAAAAAAAAGTTCAACACCCACTTACAGAAGTTTTAAACAGACATAAATCAGCCAATCTCACCAAAATTTCCAGAGATTTGCACTAGTGTAAATGAGCACAGACGTGTCACACCTCACTCTCGAGGCACAGTGCATCACAGGGAATGAGGCACCGCTCCCAGCACTGCCCTGGGAAGGACGAGTCCAAGCTCCCGTGTGAAGAGCTCAGCTCTCAGCCCAGGCAGGCCCATGGCAAACACACCAGTGTCTAAAAGCAATTCTTCAAACAAAGGAACAAAGAGCTCTGCTGACCCAGACCGGAGCCCAGACACTTTTGAGGGGACTCACTGAGGGCCTGCTGGCACTCCGTTCCCTGCCGGCTCCAGTACTCCACACAGCCGGCCCTCTGCTGCAGGGCAGGGCACGGCTCCCCGCCGTTCCTGGGCTCCTGCAGGACGTGCCTGCTCCGCACACGGTAGGTTCTCTTGCAGGGCTCCGCACAGCCGCTCCAGGCACTCCACTGGGACACCGCGCAGGGGATCACTGCAGGGGAACAACAAACGGGGCTGTGCGAGGTTACAGCAGTGACGGCAGCGAAACACCTGCTCCAGAAACGGCACCTTCTGACACAGCCCAGTACAGCCTTCCTTACTTCAGAGCCGTCCCTTCCTTATTTCGGAGCCGTCCCTTCCTTATTTCAGAGCCGTCCCTTCCTTATTTCAGAGCTGTCCCTTCCTTACTTCAAAGCCGTCCCACAGCTGTCCTGGGCAGTTCCCAGCAGCTCTCCCCCAGGCTCTCCGCTGAGCCCGGCGGTGCCCGAGGGCGAGCAGGGGGGTCCGGCGGGGCCGGGGGCGGCGCGGCCGCGGTCGCTCACCTGGGCAGGTCTGGGCGTAGTCGTGGCAGCAGTCGAGGGTGCGGGCACACGCCTGGTCGCACCAGCAGGGCCCGCTGGAGCCGTCGGGCCGGCGGCCGGCGCTCAGGCAGGCGGGGTGGCGGCCGGGGCAGCACAGCCCGCGGGCGGAGCAGCCGGGCAGGCGGCGGGGCAGGACCGGCGGCAGCAGCAGCAGCGGCAGCAGCGCCGGGAGCCAGC
>VXBN01005130.1:38865-60963 GCA_013397395.1 Sinosuthora webbiana
CCCAGGATCCCAAACCTGCCCCCGGGACCCCGAACCGGCCCCCAGGATCCCAAACCTGCCCCCGGACCGGCCCCGGGACCCCGAACCCGGCCCCAGGATCCCAAACCTGCCCCTGGACCCCACACCACCCTTCCAGGTACCCACAGCCGGCCCCCAGGAACCCACACCATCCCTCCAGCATTCAGGGGTTGCCTGGCATTAGTAACCTACCAATCAGGGTGATTAGTAACCTAGCAACAGTTCCAAATTTCATCCCGATGCTGCACCTCCAGCTCCTGCTGGACAAGCACTCTCCTCCCTACAGAATGTTTGCTGGTAGGTCTGCTCGTTACCTTAATGAAAGTAATTGTATTAGCAGCAGTCCTGGGCCCTCACCAATACAGTTTCAAGAGATCATGCTGCTTACATTAATGAGAAAAACCCCAACTCAATTTAATTGAAGTCTGCCTTGAATGTTGAATAGTAGCAGATTCTCCATCATTGCAGTTTCCTACTATGCATACGTGCCAAAGGCCAGGATCAGCTCAGACACCCAAAGTCCCATCCCAGAACCCCTGAAATGGATTAACTCTGCTGAGGAGCCCTTGCCCAGAGGCTGAGCACAGCAGCAGCCACGGGCTCAGCCAAGCACTCCTCTCCAGGGAACGTGGAGCTGCTGCCATGAGATCATTCCTGTGCTCCTGGCTTGAGGCAGCTCCAGCATCACCCACAGCAGCACTGGTGCTGGATCTCCAACTGATCTCTCCACAATCAGGAGATCCAGGAATGACCTGTTAAACGTGGGTCAAAGGAATGTCAGTCACCAAACTCAGCTATTAGTCAGATTTTATTGAAAGCAGGCTTACAACAGTACACAAACAGTGTGCTGCAGCATCCCAGACAGCCCCTGGCACTCTACAGGCTGCCAGGGACACAGCACTGAAGCTTTCTGGATGGCAGGGGAGAACCAAGCCCTGATTCCACTCCTCACACCAGGAATTCCATCCTCCCACACCTGACAGCTGCTCCCAGGAGAGGCTTCCTTGCCTTCCATGGCTATGGCAGGGAATGCAGCCCCGGCAGACAAAAGCATCCAACCGCATTGAACATGCAGCAAGTTCCAGAATCCATCCCAGTTACACGCCTTGTGCCCAGGGGACAGGAAATGTAACACCCTCCATTTAGGCTGGCAGGACACAACTTCATCACTCCTGACAGCTGTGAGAGGTCAGAGCTGCTGCAGGGAATGCTGTGCCTTGGATGAGACTCCCAGGCAGCAGCATGGGAGCAGCAGAACCATCCATCTCCTTTGGCAGAACACTGAAACTCCAGCAGAGCCCAGGACGACTCCTTATGGATATCAACCTGCCAAGAGAACAGCCAACATTTTGTCTATTTACCACAAACAGCAAATACACAGCTTTCAGGTGCACCCCAGCCCCCAAAAACACCATCAGACAAGGGCTGCTCAGCAGAGCAGAGGTTTCCTCCCTGCCAGGCACTCTGAACAGGATGAACCCAAACTGCACTGTGGGAGAGCTTTTGGAGCAGGACTTCCCATCAGCCTGGAGGGACTAAAGAGCAGAGAGTGCCAGAGAAACATTGAGCTCAACCAGCTCCACCACCTGAACTGAGCACTTGTGTCCTTTGGCACAGAGAGGGCACAGTCCTGCCCTTCAGAGACTTCAGCCTCCCTGCAGACAGAGCAGCTGCACCCAACAGCAACACGAGGCTGCAGCTGGAGCCAGTGCCAACAGCTCTTTATCTGATGAAGTTCTGTTAAGCATTTTCTAACTTACCATTCTCCCCTGACAAAGGGGCACACATGGTGGAGCAAACCAGGCAATGTCCTCAGCACACTCTCCACTATCAGCTGCAGCCAAAACTTCAGGTGTCCCCAAGGCTCAATCCCCTTCTGCCTTCACAGTGCCCTGGGGATGATAAAGCCAAAGGGAAACATCAGCACCAGACCCTGCCAGGGTGAGGGACACAGCATCACTGCCCTGCTGGTGCATCAGACACGATCTGGCTTGAATAGCAAGAAATCGACACTGTCGCTCTGATGGGGAAAAAATTCAGTCATCACTTACACCAGCAAGTCCCAGGAGCTGTGGTATTTCTTCCCTTCTTTTTTTCCCCCCCCTTCTTCTTTTTAAATTTAATTAAACATGCGATTCACACTGACTTCAAGGACTTACCATTATTTGCTAGAGGTTCAGGCATGGTGGAGCAAACCAGACAACTGCCCACATCACTCATTTCTCCATTGTCAGCTGCAGCCTCAACTTCAGGTCTCCCCAAGACTCAACCTCCCCCATGTGCCTTCACAGTGCCCTGGGGATAAAGCCAAAGGGAAACATCAGCATCAGGGCCCTGATTCCAATATTTTAGGAATTTTTTAACACCAGGGTGTGGGACACAGCAGCACTGCCCTGCTGGTGCATCAGACACGATCTGGCTTGAATAGCAAGAAATCGACACTGTCGCTCTGATGGGGAAAAAATTCAGTCATCACTTACACCAGCAAGTCCCCGGGAGCTGTGGCTGCACACCCACGGCAGCTGTGCCACACACCCACGTCCCCTGGCAGAGCTATGGGCAATGAGGGACTTCATGTAGATCCTTCCCCCAAAACGTGGCTGGTTGGCTCTACAGGTACACAGGACAGGGGAATATTCCCCAAAAATATTCCAAAACATGGAGAACACCGATGGATGGAGGTTCTAGAGCAGAGCTCAAGACAGCCAAGCCGTTTAACAGAAAAAGAGGCGTCAGGCAGCGATGAACAGGCCAGCATTGCCTTCTGCAGCCGCATGGCGTCCACGCGAGGCTCCCGCTGCCGGCGGCAGGCGCCGTGCTGCCCGAGGCCTCGAGCAACGGGCCCGCAGGTGCCGGGGCAGGAGAAACCCCGGAGAGCCCCGGGGCTATTTGAAAGAGCAAGTAAAAATACGTGCGGTTTGAGCTTGGTACGGAACGTTGAATTCGCAGACTTACCGCCCGGGCAGAGGCTCGGGCCCGCCGGCGCACGCCGGGGAAGCGCCCGCATGGCCGGCCTGGCTCCGGGGCTCCCGCCGCCGCCGCCTGGGCTCCGCCGCGCCCTGCGGGGAAACGAAGGACACTGAGCACCGGCAGCAGCAGGGACGGCCGGCACCGGCCCGCGGCCGCTCCGCTGGTGCGTCAGACACGACCTGGCTTGAACAGCGATAATCAACACTGTCGCTCTGACGGGGAAAGAGTCATCACCGCTACCAGCGACCGCCCGGACGCGTGCGGGGAGCTCCGTGTGACCTTGCCGGGAAGAGCGGCCGGAGCCCGGGGGGCGGCCTTGGGGACAGGCCCCGGGCCCAGCGGTCACAAGGCGGGGCGGATCTCAGCGGGCGGGCGGGCAGAGACGCCTGTGGCCGCCCGCAGAGCCCAGGCCGCCCCCACGGGAAGGGCAGAGAGGAATCCCGGACCACCCCGGACCCCCCCGNCCCGGACCCTCCCGCCCCGCCAGTACCGTACGCACCTCGGCCGATCCGGGAAAAAGGCCGGGCACACCCGCGAGGGGCAATTTATGGGCTCCGCAGGCCCCGCCCCGGGCCCGCCCCCTGCCCGCGCTGAGGGGCCGCCACCGCCGCCATGTCGGGCGTGCCCGGGGCCTGCGGGCCGCCCCCGCTCTGTCGGAACACGGCCGGGCTCACGGAGAGGGGCCGGGCTCACGGAGAGGGGCCGGGCTCACGGAGAGGGGCCGGGCCGCCCTCCCGCCGCTGTGGCTCGCTCGGGGCCGGGGAAGGTGGCGAAAAGGGCCCGCCGCCATTTCGCGGAGCCGCGCGGGGACAACGCTGCATGGCCCGGGTCGGCTGCGCTGCGGGCGGGGAAAGGCGAGCAGCGGAACCCGGGGATCAGTACGTTTGGTGTCCTTCACCGGGCTGGGCGAGTGCGGCTTTGGACACTTAATTTTCTTTTACAAAATAAAATAAAATAAAATACGGCAGTTAAGAGATGCTCAGTGACTTGTTGCCGCTGCAGCGCCACATCCATGGCGGTCGTGCCCCCCCGTGAGCCCGGAGCAGTCGTACCCCAGTCCCGTGTGCCCGGTCCCGTGTGCCCGGTCCGGTGTGCCCGGTCCCGTGTGCTCGGTCCCGTGTGCTGGGTCCCGTGTGCCCGGTCCGGTGTGCCTGGTCCCGTGTGCTCGGTCGGGTGTGCTCGGTCCCGTGTGCCCGGTCCGGTGTGCCCGGTCCCGTGTGCCCGGTCCCGTGTGCCCGGTTCCCGGTTCGGCTCGGGGCTGTGTCTCGGGGGGTCCCTGCCCTGTCTGCGCCTCACAGCGCCGGTCCTTGGCTTTCAGGTGCTTTACACGGGTAAATGATGTGGCCTTCAATAGTTCGCCATTGAGGAACGTGAGGAACGGACGCAAAGGATGTGTCCGGAATGCACACAGCGGAGCTGGTGACCCAAGCACTGCCGTGAGCGGTGATTTTTACAGCTGAAAACGCCCCTTGGGACGGGGTGAGTGCAGTCCTGCGGAGCCCTGGCACTCGCCGTCCCTGAATGAATGCGCCGGCAGCCCTGCCCCAGACCCGCAGGCCGGGCGCAGCTCCGCGTGTTGGGCGGGCTGAGCCGGGCTCGGCTGAGCTGAGCTGAGCCGGGCCTGGGGCTAGGCTGAGCCGGGCCTCACTGAGCTGAGCTGGGCCCGCACTGGGCTGAGCCGGGCCCGCACTGAGCTGAGCCGGGCTCGGGGCTCGGCTGAGCCGGGCCTCCCTGAGCTGAGCCGGGCCTGGGGCTCGGCTGAGCCGGGCCTCACTGAGCTGAGCCGGGCCTCACTGAGCTGAGCCGGGCCTCACTGAGCTGAGCCGGGCCTCACTGGGCTGAGCCGAGCTCAGCGGCGCTGGCCGCCCTGCAGGAGCTGCCGCCGCACCGTCCCCAGCTGTGGCCGCCCGGGGAAGGCAGAACTTGTGTCTCTGCAGGAACAGCAGCTCAGGAGATGCGGCTGAAATGGAGTCAGGACGGGAGAGGAACAAAGGCAGGAGCCTTTACAGCAGCGGGCACTAAACACAGGAGAGGAACGGCTGTGCCCTGCAGGGAGAAGCTCTGGTCCAGACTGGCTCCGAATCATGTCATGGCTCCGTGCTTTGTTTTTTTCTGTTTTCTGTAAAATACAGACTGCTTAATTCAGCTCCTGTTAAAATGCCTTTTCCAAATTAAGCGTGTTTGTAGGCAACTAATTTTTGAAAGCAGCTTATCAAACAGGACTTGTGGAATACATCTCAGTGCTGTTAATCCAAGTTCCAGAACACCAAAAGATGAAAAGACAATCAAAGGAAGGACATTTTAAGAGGATTACAGGGAAAACTAATCTTGTTACACTGCAAACCCCTGTCACATGCACAACACAAAAGGAACTGTAAACGTGATTTGCGTTGCCTAGCTTGGCAAGGAAGGGAAAGTGGGGAGGTCTGAGATAGTCAACAGCTGCAGCAGAACTTAGTATTAAATTTATTCGATTTTATGTTTGGGTTTTGTTCTCCTTGGCCAAACCAGGTGGATAAATGTCTTTAGCTAAATGAGCTCTTCAGCTCAGTCAGGCTCCTTGAACTCAGGAAGTTCCTCAAGAGGCAGCAAAAGTCTCCAGGCCCAGTTCTCCTGCTCGTGTCCGGGCAGTGCAGCCTCCGGGAGCTCTCTGCCCCACAGCCCATCCCGTGCCCTGCCCAGCGCCCGGGGTTACGTGGCTCAAAGTCACATTTGTTTCTCTCTAAGTCCCACAGCCCGAAGAATGCATTTGTATCCTCTGTCAGCCCTCACAGGGACTCTGCCAGCTTCTCCCTGTGCCAGCACAGAATCATTCTTTTCTCTGGGCAGGGGAGACGGGAAAAGATGAAACGTTCTTCAATTGCTAAACAAGGCCGTGTTAGAGGACATATTTCATGTGCCATTCTCTTAACTGCTACATTGTTATGGGCAGGGTTCTTTTAAAATCAGAACTGACTATGAAGAAATCCAAACTTTAGCTGGGATACCACCTCTGCTTTCCCAACATAATAACTTAAACCAGAAAATCAGCACCAGATGCCTACATTATTCTTGACATTTCTAATACAGATTGTGATTTTTCAGCAAATAGACTTTATTAAAAAAAAGAAAAAAGATAAGCATCAAGAAAGTCATGAAAACATCTCCCTGAACTGTTGGGTCAGCAGCTTCACTGTGATAGTCAAAATAAAACAGTCAGCACACTGATGGGAGTTGGGAAAAAGCTTCATGTGCTCCTGCCAAATCACACACAGTTCTTTTAGAACAGGAAAAATCCCAAACACAAAATTCACAGAAGGGATTACTGCCGTGGGTCCAGGCTGCTTCTCATTCCCATTTGGCTCTCCTACAAAGCCTTTTACAAGAGCTACAACACACCTTTTAGCTATCTTGCAGGTCAACATTCCCAAAAAATCGGCACAAATTCTTTGAGATCTTAATCCTGAAACCAAGACTGATGGATCACAAAGTCCTGTTCCCTCCTTGTGGGGTCAGGCCCTGAGGCACAGACACCAGGAGCCGTGAGCCCAGCCCTCCCGGGGGCAGAACGGCTGCAGGGCTGCAGGGCTGGGGCAGTAACGGGGGCAGCTCTGAGCAGGAACAGGAACAGGAACAGTAACAGTCTCCCAGCTGTGATTAATGCCTTTGCTGCATCGGGCACACAGGAGACAACAGGAAAAGCAAAGGACTGAAGTTCTCAGGCAAAGCCCCACTTCTATCCAGAGCTGATGTCAGCTTACCCAGAACCCAGAGTGTCCCACAGCAGGCTGTGATTGCAGCAGGTCCGCGAGAGGGGACACTTCTCCTACACAGGGTGTTTGCCAGCACTGAACAGCTCCCTGTGGTGAAGGGCCCTAACCCAGCTCCTGTAAAACACAGCACGAGCCACAGGTGACTGCTGCAGGACAGGCCAGGAGCAGGCTCTAGTCCCACCCGAGGAGAAAACTCAGCAGCAGCAGCAGCTGAAGGCAGGGACAACCTGGGCCCACTGCTGCCAGCATGCTCCTTGCTTTCCAATAGGAATTCTTTAGTCGGGAGTTTCTGAGTTGGAAAAATTTGCAATACAAAGCCTCAGCCTAGCAAGTTTCTTTTAATTTTTAAATGTACAGCGTTTTAGTTCTACAAATGTAAAAAAAAAAAAATTAAAAACAAAAAAACCTTTACAACGTTTGGGGTTTTTTAGCTTAAAATGATCACACCCAACGTGATTCAATGCAATCTGGTCTGCAGCTCCTGTGGCCCGATTGCTTTGGAGGATGCAAAATCAAATGGCCAAGACATTCAGCTGTGGGACAGCACCTGCAGGAACTGCTCTCTGTGGCAGGAGCTCCCGTGGGTGCTGCACACAGGTGTAGAACTGCTCCTGCAGGTCACAGGTAGGGAAACACTGAGCACAGCTCCCACGGGACGAGACACCCACACCAGCCCGTGGGGCCACTGCTGGGGCCAGCCCCGCTCCAGGAGCCCAGCCCTCCCTTGCTTTTTGCCCTGGCACCGCTCAGCCAGGGCACGGCTCCGGGCCAGGTTACAGCCAAACAAGGGAAGACTTCAAGTCTCCGCTTCCACCAAGTCCCATGCACCGGCTGTGCCAGGCTCCTCGTTCAAGTGAAATTTTAAGTTTCACGTTAAAGTCCAGTCTGAGCTCCCATTAACACAGCCGCACTAACACAAATGACAAACTGTACCCACGTTACTTGGCATTCCCTTGCCCTGGCAGGCCTGCACAGCACAGAACACAGAACACTCCCTATGCACTCGAGAACCGCCGCGAGTTACTCCACAGCTTAACACACTGCCCGGACTAGAGCACAAGCGTTACAGATCTGTGAAAAACAGCAGCCCCTGTGGTGGTGTGCAGGAATAAACTAACCAAAAAAAAAAAATTTAGTATTACCATTTATTGGTGACAAACACTACGTTTTACTTACATTCCATGGGGAGAAAAAATTCCAGCGTAAACAATGAACGGAAGCAGTACTGAACTCGCGCAGCTATCGTGCTGTACCTGGACCAATGCAAACCTCAGCGCGCACCCACCGTGCGCAGGAACACAACATCAAAAGCAACACAGTTATATATAAACATAGGTAATTTTTTTCAGCCCTACATGGAGATGTAATTAAACAGTATAAAGCACTCAAGGAAAATCAATCTGCAGTTTTATATGCACTACATTGAGATCATATCCTGTACTGCAGGGAGCCGTGAGCCACCGGCACACAGCCCCTCAAACACAGCTCGGAGATCGCTGAAAGCCACGTCGCATTCGAGTTCCCCTACCCCACACTCAAGAAAACTAGAAATTAACCAAAAAATGATCAAACCGAGTTTAAAATTCCTAAAGTGTTTAAATTCATTCAACCATTGGATAATTAGGGTCGGTTTGCGAAAATATGGGGCTTTTTAAAATGGTGGGACACAGCCTGTTTCCAGTGAAACGCTGCTATTCCAATAAAACCAAAATAACCACATACATGGATATGATCTTCCCAAGTTAGTTCACAGGTAACATGTCAGTCTCAGAAGACAAAGTTTCTAAACTGTGCTATGGTTCTAGATACAATTAAGAAACTTTTAAATGAAAAATTTATAGTGTCCTTTCAATCAAAACAACATAATGAAACTAAAAATGTATCACTGTTTGAAGAAAAAGCAACAGTTATGATTTAGACACTACAGTAGGTTGTAGAGACTGTAGCACTCCAACAGTTAGGTTACATTAAGAGGAAGCATTTGATTTTCTCTGGTGCTTTCAGGTTTGGGTTCAGTCAAGAGCCTGTTTCAGGCAGTGCTGTCCAGTGTTTGTCCCAAAGGGTTTGCGCTCGCCGGTTTGAGGAGAGGGTCACTTTCCATTTCTTGTTTCACACATCTGAAGTCAGAAAACACCTGTTACTTAGGAGACAAAACACTATTTCCACCAATAAGATGCTTTAAATTGGATACAAATAATTTGATGTGCACTTAATGATTTGTTACCATATTACTGCCCCAATTTTTAATCAATTAGCACTTTGTTAATCCCACCACTGTTAATTTGAAAGCTTATTATCTCAATGAGAGGGTCAGCTTTCTCTCCCAAACCCAGCCAAGGGAATAATTTGGGCCCTCTCCATGTTTCTGCTGAAAATGAGCTCTGACCCCTGCACATCCCTTTGCCTGCAACACACAAGAGAGAGGGGAGCAGCTGGCAGCCCAGCCCACTGCAGAGCCACGTCCTCACAGAGAAATGGGAAGGGGCAGCTGAGCTCAGGGAGGCCAGAGCTGGCACACTGGGCTGGGGTCACACCACGGCCACCACACTTCACCCACTCATCCTGCTCACTGCTTTGCCTTTGACACAGGAAAGCCACAACTTCATCATCCAACCCTCCCTCTGGTCCTGCTGGGGGGCAAAGAGCCCCTGGCACTCCAAGCTTTCTGCCAAACCAAACCCCTCACATGTTATTTGTCTAAAAACTCTCATAGTTTGCATCAGTGTGAGGGAAGTCGGTGGGAACCACTCACACAGACATTGGTCCATTTCCTGTCCTTGGCATCTCTGTGGTCTGTTGGTCCAACTCAGACAGCAACTTTAAAATATTCAGTGCAGCCTAGAGAGAAGAGAGAGCACTCAGCAATGCAGCCTCTGGCCAGCTCAGTAATTCAGTGAAAACACTCACTTAACCCAAACAAATGTTCTTATTTTGGCAATACTTTTAAAGAATTTTTTAAGTTCCACGGTTATGGGGGAAAATGCAAAGGTGTAGAATTTCATCTTGCTCCATTAAACAGCTGGATGGTGCTGTGACTGGGGATTGCCACTGCACTTGTTTCAGCACTGGGGAAAACTAACCCACCAGGACTAGAAACAGCAAGGAAAGAGACACTAAATCAGTAACAGCTCAAACTGTGCAGAGCTTAAGACAAAGGACAGAAAAATGCACTGCAATACTGCAAGAGCTTTTAGTATAAAAATCAGGTTTTCCTAAGTGTATTCACATATTGCAAACGATTCCTTCAGGCTGCTGCACTCAGCTCACCTCTTGAGCCCAAAAGAAGAAGAACAATTCCCCTGAAGGGGAGCAGACAGGGAACATCCTACCAGCTCCACCTAAAGTCTTTTACAGCTCAAGTCCCCTGCAGGTTTAACTACAGCAGGCTCATTCTTTCAAAAAGAAATATTTCAGCCACTGGTAATAAAAATCCTTTTTTTAAAAGGGAGCTGAACAGATTTAGTGTCTCACTATCCAGTGCTGAGCTGCATTTCCCCCACAGGGGATTCCACCCCACAGCAAGTGTGGGGCCGTGAGCCCGAGTGTCACAGCTCCCAGTGAAGCATCAGCCCATTCTGGCAGAGTAAGGCAATGAGCTGAGATCCTGTTAGGTTTGCACGCTCCTTTCTGTGCACGTTCTGTCATGGGCTCGTGCAAATACTGTCAAGATGTGCTTTTTGTAGACCAAAACTGTGATCGTATGTTCATCATATTTAGCATTATTTAGATTAGGTTCTGATAGCATTAATCATTATTTCCACAACCTGTGAAATGTTAGACAAAAATTAGCCAAGGAACTGTAGAACACCTGATTGCTCCCAGCAGTGATATAAAACCTCAGTGTCCCCTCACAAAGCCCCAGGAGCAGCATTGCAGCAGTGTCCCTCTTACCATGTCGTGGCAAGACTCCACATCCTTTCCAATCCCATGGCTGATCAGCGGTGGCTGAGAGGAACAGTTTATAAGAGATACAAACTCGTTCTTGTTGTTTTTTGGAAAGTCTTTATATTCAACCTGAAGAAAAGAGAAGGATTTATTTCTTCTCAGTTAACCAAGTACAGCAAGTGTATCACAACTGCTACAGATAATCTGCCCATATATGAAGCTGAGCCCTTCTTCTCATCATTCTCTCAGCCAGTAGAACCACTCTGAGGTTTAACCTCACTCACAATGTTGTTTAGTACTCACAGGAGCTTGGCAAGGCTCCTGAATGCAAGTGGCTGCCCAATAATGATTGTTACTGGAACCTTCATTCTGATCACTGCTGCCTGCATTTCAGATTTCTATACTGTGCTTTTTCATCCACTGAGCTCATCTGTCGTATGAATGTAAGAACTTAATGCAATTCTCACTAGAGGGAGCAAACGTAAGAAAATGCAGAGCTTACAGCAAATCTTAATGTATGACAGATGAGTGAAAAAACCTGATTTCCCCTCAGCCAAGTTCAAGCCCACACTGTCTCCTATATCAGGACAATTTTCAGAAAATGCTTCTTTAATTTTGCTCTTCCAAGACCTCAGGGTACCACTGAATTGGGGCTGAGAATTGTACAGAAATGCACATTTAAAAATTAAATTTAAAAAGATGTAACATTTGGTAGGTGTCACGGGTGAAGTGAAACTGTAACACGAGTTTCAGCGGGCTCAGGACTCATCTGTCACCAGCAGGACTACAAAGCTTGTGAACAAACCAAAGGTAGAGACCCCTGACACAGAAGCCCTGCCAAGCTGCACACCCACCTGGATTCCTTGCACGTTGGAAAGGTAGTCCAGCTGCTCGGAGGGCCTGGTGAGGGGCCCGTGGGGGACGTGTCCTGAGGAGTTGCTGCTCTTCAGGATGGTCTCAGCGGTGGGAGAGGTGCCCCCGTAGAGCAGCTCGCGGGCGATCATCGCCGTCACCGTGGCCTTGGCGGGGTTGGGGGCTGCCCGGCTGAACTCTTTGGTGTGGTGTCCTTGGTTGGCCCCCACAGCCTGTGCCACCTCAGGGACCATGGGGAGGATTCCAGCAGGGAGCTGCTGATGGCTGAGATAAGGCATCCTAAACTCGTCTTCTTTATTACCTGGGAGGAGAGAGGTGCACACTGAAGAGCTGCTGTTTGAGAGTCCTCCTGCAGGCACACACAGGCACAAAAAGTCACTTTGGAAAACAACAATTCATTTCAAATTACTTCTGAAATGCTAACAAACTTGGAAAGTTCAGCCAGCCTTTGGAGGGTCAGAGCTTCAGCATCACTGAGACAGTTTTCTTACTGAATTACTGACTCAGTGCAACACCTGCTTCTGCCAAAGGGAGCACCTTTACCTCCAGGAGGGGCTGCTCCAGGTCAGTCAAGCTGCAACTGTATTCTAGATGTATCTTTGGCTTTCAGAATTTTTTATTCCATCATTTAAACTATAGGAGAGCAAATCATGAAATCACAGGATGGCCAGAGCCACCATTAAATGATGCAAAGAGAGTGACAGTCCACAAAGTTTAAACTGGATATTGTGAGAACAAGCAGGTAGGAAAGGTGAAATGGAAGGTTAGCACAAAGAGGCAAGGCTATTTACAGCAAACGTCCAGCCACAGTCAATTGACAGCAAATTGCTGACACTGGGGTGTAAGTTAGATTAAAGAGGGGTAAGAACAGCTTTTCAAGGGGAACCCACACAGAGCTATGGATGAAACTTGCACAGGTGTGCTCAAGAAAGGAGGGGAAGACGGTGCCAGCAAAATAAACCAAGGAGTCGTTTTTATGGCAGAACAGACTAACGAATTTCTGCAGGGCTGAGCTGTTTCAAGTCTAAGGATGAAAGCCACAACCTCTAGATGGAAGAAAGCAGGGATAGCAGAATCTGAATAGGAAGTCAGGAAGTTAAGATCTTATGGATCCAGTAAATTGACTTAGTACTAATGCCCAAATCAATCCCAACTTACTGTAAGTTAAACAACTAAGTTATACTAAACACATCAAGTACCTGAAACATGCTCCCAGAAGAGCAATTGTGACAGACAAACTTTCTGGATGACATTCCAGAGAGCAATGTCTGTGTCAAGGTGTGGGGCCTTTTGGCTCCAGCCTGCCACCCTGGGTGTGAGCACCACAAGCATTCAGGGCCTGAGACAAGTGCAGGCACAGCCCCTGCCCTCTGCACCAGAGACCAGGCACAGACTGAGCTGGCTCTGGACAAGGCCATCCCTTCCCTCCACCTCTGCCCGAGCCTGAGCACTGAGTACTGACACCCTCCTCATCCTCATGCCAGGAGCAGGGGCCTCGGGGGCAATGAGCTCTCTGGGGTTTGCACCAAACCCTTCCCAGGGCTCCATCTGCACAGCTCAGCTCAGCCCAGAGCTGCAGGGCACTGCTGAGGGGATGGCACAGAGCTGGCACCCCAGCAGGGCCCCGCTGCTTCCACCAGGGTACTCACTAGCTGAAGTCTCTTCAGAGCCCGGCTCAAAGAAGGTTACTTTTCTTCCATCACCTGGTTTCTTCACTGGGGTCTTAAAAACAAAAGGGAAAGAACTCAGACGCACAATATCCCTTTAGAACATTTTCCCCCTAAAATTCTGAAGTTTTCAAGATGCAGGTGATCCGACTACCCAAAATTTTACTGAACAAGTTATTATTCATAAAGATCAATAGTTACATTGCTATCAAGAAAAGAGAAGTTCAGTGATTCTGATTCACTGAAGGCCTAGAACTACCACACCCCAGAGCAGTGGTATCAGGAGCACAGCACTCAGAAGCAGGTACCAGAGCAAAGGCAGGTGAACTGCCATTAGCCCCTGGTTCTGCTGAGGGAGCACACCAGGCACAAATGAGCACGTGCACGAAGAGGAGAAAACCAGCCCTGCACTTGCTGCTTGAACTCCCTGGTTCACAGAACACAAGGCTCCTTCCCCAAGAGAGACCCCTGACACACTCTGCACTGCAGCTGTGCCAAGGCTGTGTAAAACCACTGCTGACACACAACTGTAACCACAGGTCTGCCAGGACCAGCACATCAATGATCACAGGTTCTGGGGTTGAATACATTCTGAAGGAACATATTCATTTATCCTTCTGATGAGACTCGGATTTACTTGAACATTCAAACACTTCATGGACCCAAAACACTGGATATTTAGTATTTTTTCAGAGAGCACTGCCCTCAACACAATTGTTTCCTGGCTGGGCAGAGGGAATGAACTTCCTACCCTGTTACTGCCTTGCAAAGCTGCTTCTGTTCAGCTTAGCCTTTGCTGCAGCATTAACCAGCTGCTGCTCCAAGACTCACCTTCTCTTCTGTCTTTAATGCTGGTTTTGGAGGCTGAGGTTGAGGGACTTTGAAACCTAAAATTTCCAACATATTTTCAGCTGCATTGCGTTTAGCAACTTTTTTGTTCGTGCCCATTCCTTCAGCTGTGTGTACACCAACTTTCACCTGGACAGAAAAGGAAAAAAATTCAATTCTTAAGCAGTAGTATGGAGATTCCCTTATTAATCACCTGTGTCTCCAGCATGCCCTGACTCACAAAACAGCTCAAGTGTCACTGTTCTAGCAAGTTGTCATTTATTATCAATAATCATTGGCCGTCAAGCACAAAAAAGCCAAGCAGAAGTCACACAAAGATTTGTATTTTATCACCTCAGCTTGGGTACCCAGGGTCATTGTGTATTAACACTAACCCAGGTTAGTGTTAATAAATCCTACATTACAAAATGTAAGCAGGTTAGTATCTCCTAGCAGAATATTAATACTCCCGTTAATTAAAACATTAGGCAGGCACAACATAGGCTACTGGTGCTGCGTGCAATTTTTTTTTTTTAATTACTAAGATCACTTTTCTTGAACCTTTATCTTCTGTGAATGTGGCCCATTAGGTATTTTGTTAAGTCATGTCATGGAAATCTCTTAACTCTGTATATCACAATGACAACCTGACTGCCACAAGGAAAAAAAAATGAAATGCCAGCCACACCCCCAAGTGTGTGCAGTGGTCAGTCACAGCCCCAGGTGTGCAGTGCTCACCCCCCAGGTGTGCAGGGCTCACCCCCCAGGTGTGCAGGGCTCACCCCCCCAGGTGTGCAGGGCTCACCCCCAGGNGCTCAGCCCCCAGGTGTGCAGGGCTCAGCCCCCAGGTGTGCAGGGCTCACAGCCCCAGCCCCAGGTGTGCAGGGCTCACCCCCCAGGTGTGCAATGGTCACCCCCCAGGTGTGCAGTGCTCGCTCCCCAGGTGTGCAGGGCTCACCCCCCAGGTGTGCAGGGCTCACCCCCCAGGTGTGCAGGGCTCACAGCCCCAGCCCCAGGTGTGCAGGGCTCACACCCCCAGGTGTGCAGTGCTCCCAGCCCCAGGTGTGCAGTCCCACCCACCTGCATGACGAACTCCCTGCGCCGGGGCAGCCCACGCTCTGTGATCAGCATGTACTCGGGCTCCTTCTCCTTCTTGGCCTGCTGTATCTGGGCAAGTCTGCTAATGGGATTCATTCCTTGACCATACTCTGGACTTGTTTGCAGCTACACAGAACAGTGTTTAGGAAACAAGCCAAACTTCGTGAGTATTTGGTTGGATAGACAAAATGCAGCATGCCACTGAATTCATTAATATCTGGATTTTAAAAATACTGAAATAAAAGTTGCTTAATCAAACACTGTCACAGCCAAAGAGAAATAATGAATTTATTTGGCTCCACTGCCACACTTGACCACATGTAACCTACCCTGCTAATAGCTTTACAAATTCTAATCCTGCTATATTAGGAGGGACAAGCTCGCAGGAGAATTTGTACAAGCAAAATCAAGCAAAACCCAAAGCTGTAAAGTCTAAGGCTTGAAAGTCAGAGCTTGATTTTTATGTGCTGCTCTTTCCTTTCTAAGGTTTCCCTTTCCTCCTGAATTTACTGATAACTGCAGCAGAAGTGGTGCCAGACCCCACTGGAGTGGGGACAAAGTACCAGCTCACTTGTGGCACCAGAGGGGTGCTAAAGGCTGAGCAGCTGAAGGGTGTTTGTAAGTGACTCAGAAAGCCTCTCTGACGATTATTTGCACAAATTAACAACCCTTTCCCCCTTACCTTCACTATTGATTTTGTTTTCTTTTTGATTCGTGGCTTCATTTTCTCAACCGTAGGAAGGGGAGGCAATTTTTTCAGTTCTTCTAGGACTGCTATTGCAGCATTTTTCTTTGAGATCTTCTTGCTCTTTCCTTCACCTTCACCCATGAATTCTCCAACTGATACCTTGGTTACAAAACTCTTCATATGGGGGGGACCACTTTCCTTGGTCACCTGTTTCAGAGGGAAAAACTGAGTGAAAGCGTGATAAACACTTATTAAAAATGGCAGGGCACATTGTTTATAGCAAACTTCTCTCAAGAACTAAGGACAAAGAGATCTGAGATTCTCATACAATCCAAAAAGTAAATCATGCTCACTCTAATAACATATTCCCACCCAACTAAGCATATACTTTTAAAAGATCAGATGCAGTAAATAGTATTTACACGAGCCATTAACCCATCTTATTGAATTTACTGATTTACTGTTTCAGTATAAAAACAGGACTGTTCTATTTCACCAGCGTGCACTTCCCCACAGCCAACAGCACATCATTAAATACACCATGGTACAGCAATAAAACATTGCAGAGAAAGCAGCTCTTTGGCATCTAGCATTTCAGTCCAGAAATTCTGATTTCTGAACTCTGAAGTTCTGAAGAATTCTGGACACATCTAAGAGATAGCTGCATGCTACAGATTTAGACTTTTAACTCCATTCACAACACATCATACTCCAAAATATCCACAGAGTCAAAAAGTAAGAATTAATTAAGAGCTTCCACCCACAACTGGCTTGTGTGACAGTGCATTTTTACCAGTGATGCTCAGGCTAATCTGCAATAATTGAAAGTTTCATGTAAAATTTCATAGAACAGTTTCAGAAGCAATTTAGTTACACACAATAGCATTTTCTTACACTAATAATTCAGATAGTTGGCTTAAATGTTACTCTGCCAGCTGAGGAAAGCAGCATGATAAATCAGTATTTTAGTGAAGAAGAGATGCTCCTGTGGAAGCTCCTGATTTGAGATAACCGAAATGATCAAGGAGGGGTAAAGAGGCAGCAAGCAGCCAGGCCAAAGGGAAAGGAAAGTCAGAGGCACATGAGGTCACCTCATGGCAAGAAAAGAAACCTACTGGTGAGATTCTGCACTCATGGCTAGTCCAGATCAGTGCTTAATTAAGCAAATACTTCCATATGTGTCTTTCAGAGTGAGCTCTACTGTTTTGCCTCGACTCTGCACTTCCATGGTCTAACCATTAATGCAGGGCTGTGTTTTGGCTCTTCACTGTAATAAGTTTTTTGGTTTTTTTTTCAAAAAGCTTGGAAAAAAGATTGCACAGACAACCAGAGCGTAGATGTTCACTCCATGTGATCATTTTAGGGCATGAATTTGTGAACAGGTGGATTTTTCTTTTTCCTTCCCTTTACCATATAAACTCCCAGACTATCGGGGTGACTGTCAAAGGTTAAAGTGTATTCACAACTAACAAGACACGTTAAAAGTCAGTTGTTTGGGTTATCTAGGAGAGACTCAATGTGTACCCTTAATAGTCTAACAAAAACAAATCTAGAGCTTGTAAAGTAAACATACCTCAAAATTCACAGGCAAGTTCCTTTTAAGTGCAATCTCAAAAACTTGGCTTATTTCAGATTTATTGAGATTTTCATCATCTGGTTCTTTTCCGTTAACCTAAAAGAAGCATACTCTATTTAAAATAAAGATCCTATTAAATTGAATTTTATCCATTCAACCACTTTACTGAACTCTCCAAATTTTAAGTACACTGACCTTTACTGCCATGTTACATGAATGTGGAGAATTGCAGCCCACATCCTACAGAACTGAACCTTAGGAAGCTCATTAAGGTGTATGTGTAAAAGCTTTCAAACCTTCATATTTTCATGTGCTCATTACAGGAAAGAACAAATGGAATAAGGGCCAATAGGTTTGAAAGTGTTTTTACAGAAAACAAAACTGAAGTGCTGCATGCACTGATTTCCAAATGGAAGTACCTTTATGAAATACAGTTTTCATATACTGATTGGACATTTGCACCAAAAGCACTAAGACAGGATCAGGTAAGAGAAAGGGCAGGAAAAATAAAGATTCTGAGAGTGGGACCAATGTGAATGAGGGATGGCTGAGGAGCCCCTGGCACAGGCCTGTCTCTGCACACACTCCCTGTAAGTGCTTCACCTGCAGCTTCGTTTTCTCTTGTCACCAACATCCCACCAGGAACTCGCCCTAAACCAAAGGCTGTGACCATCTCTGAGAACTCAGACCTGCTGGGACAACAGTGCCAGGGAAGCTTTCCTGCAGGCACACCTGTGTACCTCCAGGTAAAACTGACTGGAATCCCAAACTGCTGCCATCAACATGAGCTCAGGCACGGCAACAGCAACAGAGAAATTTTAGGGCTAAGCAGTGACATTGGAAGGATTACGACAAAGATGAACAACAACAGTATCACTGATCATATCAGGCCACAACACTAGTTACGCAACCAGGTAACAAAAACAATTTAAGTACCTTATTGGAGCAGCAGCAGGGGAGCTGGGCTCGAGAGCTTTCACAGACTGACACTTGTTGGATGGCAGCGAGCATCCCCCGTGTCTGCTGCCAACAGGTCAGTTTAAAACAGGAAGAATTTTTTTGTCCCAGCAGTTAAGGCAGGCTTGAACCCCGAGGAGGGGCTGCCCAGGGCTGCACTGAGGAACCAGAGCCTGAGCCTGGCCCTCCACACCGAGGGCACAGAGAGCACCTCACGCTCACCAAGGGAGCTGGCAGCAAACACAGGAGCAAATTCTGAGGCAAAATTAGAATTCTTGCCTAAGAATGGTGCTAGGAAGCCCAGCTGTCCATGTTTCCTAGGCTTTAAGTCAATGCTTTATCATCTCTCTTTGAATACGCCACATAAGCCTGTCCTGCCCCTTCACCAGCCACACTGAAGGTCCCTGGGAGCTCTCCCACCACAGCCAAGCTCCAACACTCAGCTCAGCTCCTCAGGCAGGGCTGGGGCCAGCCAGGAGCCAGTATTATTACACCTTTCTGCCAGTATTATTACACCTTTCTGCCAGTATTATTACACCTTTTTTCCTGCCACTTGGCCCTAGATCTGCAGCCCAAAAAGGTGTGGGAAATGGTCATTCTTTCCCTTAAAGTCTAATCATTTTACTCAATGATTTCTTCTTGGAATCACAGGATCATTTACGTTGGAAAAGATCTCCAAGATCATTGATCACACACACACAAATGGGATACCCCAAAATAACTGCATTTAAAAGGAAAATTACTGGCAGCATCAAATGACCGTTAGGAAGTATCAGGATTATGTCTGCTGCTGAAATCTTCATTTGCCCCTGTTGCCCAGAGGCATTTTAACAGCATGTCTCAACCTGGCCCTCCTGTGCCCTCCCAGGCCCTTTCCTCACTGGATGCAGGAATGAGCAGGGTTCACTCAGCACCACAACCTCCCTCACTCCACCTTCATCTTGGCTGTGCTGAAATGCTGCTACAGAAACAATTCCCTCAGGCATTCCTAGAACTACAACAGTTGAAAGCCAAAAATATCAATGAACTTAAGTACCAAACTTCAAATGAAAACTTGATTATCCCAGTACTTGTTATAAACCAGCACTCCCTGTTCCCACTCCCCTTCCCCTAAGCTGCATTTCCTACTCTTCCTTCTACAGGCAAGTCAAATATAAATTGAAAAACAAAATGACAAATGCAGTTTTCTCAGGGCTAAGACACCATTCAGATCCTGCTTTATTAATAAAATAATTCTCACAGTCTCTTGCATCATTTACTTCCTCTACCTCTGGATTTACACCCCTCACACAGAATGAGACATCCTACAAGAACTGCAGCCTGTCCTGAAGACCTCCCATTTCCCAACTCCACAACACAACTGTTTACATTTTCAGCAAGTGGCCTGTACTGCAGCATTTCTGAGACAGTGAGCAGAGAATAACCCAGTGACCCGTGAGCCCTGCAGAGCTGGCCTGTGCTCCTGAGGGGGAACAGGGCCCACGGAGCAGCTCATCTGCTACCAGGGTGGGTGCAGACAGGGGATGCTCTGCACCACTGGCACACAGCAATACCCCAGGATTTGGGCTCCCAGCACTGAAGGGGAACATCCTCCTCTGCCTTGGCCTCTCCTGCATGAAGAGCAGCTGGCCCCTGGCCACACTGGCTGTCACCTGTTCAGGTTTCAGCGCAGGGCTCAGCCCAAGCCCAGCATCACTCTTTTCCCAACAGCACCTGTAATCCCCAGCAGCCTCTATCCTCCAGCCTGCATTCAGGCGTGTCACTGCCAGGTCACAGCCATGTCACAGGCCAGTGCTCCCAAGCCTCTTCCTGAACTCAGCTCCAGAGCTTGTGCCCCACTGCCTGGGCAATGCCCCCTCCCACACACACCAAGGCTGAACTCCGTGTCCCTTGGCTTCACGTTTCCTCAGGCCTCCTGCTCTGCCGCTCCTGGGAGTCCCCAGACACTTTTTTCTCAGTCTGGGACCCCTTGTCACCTTCTTGTCCAATTCTTCATCCTCCTCCTTTCTCAGCACACGGCCAGAGTGCACACCCAGCAAGTCCCCCCAAGTTCCAGCTGTATCCCTGCCCCGGGCAGACAACACACGCCAGGGGCTGCAGGCTCCCACCAGCCCAGCACAAAACCACCCTGTGCCCACCGTCAGACCTCTGCCTAAACACACTCCACAAAAAGGCACGAGAAACACTGACAGTACTGGAACAGAAAGTGCTGGGCAGCCATAAATATATGAAGGGATAAAAACTGACTTCTTATACTCCTATCAAAATGTGTGCAGAATCTCCTGCTTCCATTCATTTCCTGCTCTTCTAGGACTTCCATGGTCCTTTCCAAAATCATGTAGGAATTTGCCCCAGGAAGTAAATCTGTGCCTGAGTTTCCCGTTGCCCATTTATGCACTTCTTCAGAAGTTTGTGTATGATCTGTACCTGGTAAGACATTAATTCCTATCTATGCTCCCAGTGCTCATATCTGACAGAGGTCTACAGCATTGCTGTGGAAAAATATGACAGTAAAAAAATTAACATAACTTCATCTGGGAAAATTCTAGTTCCACAGAAATTTATGCTTTTAAATCCAAGTGTATCTACTGACACAAGTAAGTCACCACTGCTACACAGAGCTAAATTTCCCTACTGTCCCCTTCCTCTCAACAAGGACAAAATCTACAGGGATATCCCAGTTTGTTCTGGGAATTTATGCTTACAACAGTGGATTAATTCCCACCTCTGGTTTCTCAGGCAAGGGCTCGTTCTGCAGAACTTTCAGAGCTTTAGCAGCTGCATCATGCTTAGCAGCCTGTCTTGTTCTTCCCTTCCCATGAAACTGCTGCCCTCCAATGGAAAGCTCCACTTGATAGAGTAAAGGCCCAACAGGAAATGGGTAAAAGTACCTGCAAAGAGAGAGGAAAATAAGCAAATGATTTGGCCCACGAAGCAAACAGACACCTAAGTCAGGTGTAGGTCAATCTCCTGGCCATCAGTACCCACACCAGCACTGCAGCACTAGCTTTAACAAGCCAGATTTTGATTTAGAGCCCAGAAGAATTTAGTGAGCTACCTTTGAAACAAATAGTGACATTGCTTGCTTTACAGTAAGAACACATTTCTGACCAAGTGTTACACAAAGACAACATAACCACACTTCTACAGACTTGGCAGGCCAGGAAGTTTTGAATTTTAAATTCCTATGCCTGTATAAAAGTCTTCAAACTGCAACTTTAGTTTAAATAGTTTCAGAAGAAGCATCAAACTATTTCTTCACTTTTGCTTTTAGAGAAAGGAAATGCAAGGAACATTCCCCTAACATTTCGCTATTTGCTTAAGGAAGCTGCCCATACCTGAGCACTCAAACACTCTTCACCTTCCTGCCCAGCGCCCTCCGCCCCACCCCAGGGACATAAAGGGCCGGGGTGAGGCGAGTTCGATGTCGGTGTATGACGGGTGTTACACACACCGGTACCTGCAACACGCCGGCACCTGCAGTGGGCGTGTCACACATAGCGGCACCTGTAACGGCACGGGGTGACACGGGCGTGTCGTGGGCGTGTCACAGGCGTGTCACGGGCATGTCACCGCCATGACACAGGCATGTCACCGCCATGACACAGGCGTGTCGCCACCATGACACAGGCGTGTCACAGGCATGTCACAGGTGTGTCACCACCATGACACAGGCATGTCACCGCCATGTCACAGGCATGACACAGGCATGTCACAGCCATGTCACAGCCGTGTCACAGGCGTGTCACAGGCGTGTCACAGGCGTGTCACAGGCGTGTCACAGGC
>VXBN01005130.1:71918-91522 GCA_013397395.1 Sinosuthora webbiana
CCGCCCTGGCCCCGCCCGTTCCCCGCCCGCTCCCCCGTTCCCCGCGCGGCCTTTCCCCGCCCGGAAAGCGGCCACACTAAGTACAGAACACAGGTTTTCTCCCCGCTTCTCTGTGTCCCGGGAAAAGAACCGTGAGACGAGCGGGCGCAGCCGCGGCCGGGGCGGTCACCAGCGGGGCCGGGCGGGGCCGGGGCAGGGCGGGAGGAGCGCGGATGTCACCGAGGCGCCCACGGACCAGCATTTAACAGAGGAAAGTCTCACATCTCAAAACACGGGTGGGAAGGAAAAGTGGTTCCAGCTCTGGGAAGCCCCACAGGGAGTCCCGGTAATGTCAGACCTGCAGGAGCCTTGGGACAGACACGGCCCGGCACAAGCCGGCAGCCCTGGCGTGCACAGCTGCACACAGCTGGCAGGAACGTGCACAGCTGGCAGGAAGCCACCCACAGCTGGCAGGAACACCCCAGAGCTGGCAGGAACCCAGCCATGGATATAAGTGTAAAACATCATTTTTTAAAACAACTATATTCTTCTAAAACAGTAAGTGCGCAGTCACAGGCATTTTAAACAAGTATTTCTTATTTATTCACAATTTAGATAAAGTTTAAGGAAAGACAAAAGAAATACAAAGGACAACATTAAAATGAAAAGGAATTTTAGTGACTGAAGTGAGTTTCTACAGCCAGTGCTCTCCACACGTTTCCAGGTATGATCCAAACGCTGCAGATGCAGATTTAAAATCAATCCATAACAAACTGCTATCACTATTCCCTCTGAAATTAAACTGGGAATGGAAGTTAGCCACCTTTATCTATGAGTACACAAACCACCAAACTCCTCAGGTTCAGCTGAAAGCCACACGTATCTCGTACAAGATGGAATCTGCAGTACAATTTCAAGCAGCTTTTTCATTTTGTCTGAGCTCTGCCATAACAAAGTCAGTGTCGACCTCGTGCGTAACGAACCAGCCTTTGATGGTGCCTGTGCAGTGTCTGCAGCTCAGAGCAGACTGACACTGGCAGCCTGGAGGTATCCTTGGAGATACTGCAACGCCTCTGCGTTCAGGCTGGTGCTCAGCATGGACAGAACCTGCAGGCACAGACAGAGAGGTGTCAGTGGGGGACACGGGAAGCCCCTGCCGCCATCACTCCTGCTGCAGAGAGCCCAGGGAAAGCAGCTCAGCTCTCAGGCAATCTTTACTTACCAAAGCTGTGGGCTAAAAGGGTTAATGTACACTCACCTTGCCTAATTCTGTATGAGCTGCCTGAATTCCCCAAGTCCGTGCAACCAACTGAACTTCGGACATGTATTAGTTATAGACCATCAAGTGTGTCAATATTCTTTTTAAAAACGGCACATTTAAGCCTATTGCACAATTAAGTGCTGTGAAAATAAGGCCTTTCTAAGGCTCCTAAGGGAAAACCTTACAGAAGCTATATTCCAATGAAGAACAAAACACAGCACCATCCTGCATTCTGCTTACGACCCACCTCATTTTGCTGATTATCAAATTTTAGCCAAGAGACCCATTCTCACAGAGGCATTTCTCTCTGCAGAATGCAGCATCAGCATGCAAGTGTACAGGTCACCTACCCTGCCCGGGCAGGCCGTGGACAGTTTGTGGAGAGACTGTGCCAGGTGGATCCTGGGATTGTTCACCATTTGACCCACAGGATCGTGTTCTTTCTTGCCAGCAAAGGCCAGCTGGGAGAACGCAGTCTGATAGCCTGGAGTATCCTCTATGTCAATGAAGTGCTCCTCATCGGGGATCGTGTCATCCTCAGGCAGCTCAAAGAGGCCAATGAGGGCCTGCAGCAACGGAATCCTGGGAGCAAACAGGGCAGGGCAACACTGGAGTGCTTAAAATGCGTTAGCACAGGGTGTACTGCACAAGGATGCTCAAATTGCTTGGAGCCCCTTATGATTTAGCCTTTGCAGGCACTGGCTTGGCTACTGAAACTGTAAGTGCCCAAGGTATGCTGGACCAGAAAACTGTGGGCCTGAATATTTCACAGGCATAATGTGGGTACTCCTACCAACAGCATGAGCAATGTATGCATTATCAGGTGAAATTGTCATGAAACACACCTAAAAAGAGCAATGGTTTTCCAGAGCACAACATTGCTCTAAGTACATTTGAAAAAAGGGTTCTAGTTTGGGGATCTAGTCTGGGATCCAGTGATTGCCATCAAATTCAAACTACCTGCCATGCCAGACTGCTGGACTGGCTGACAATCCCACTTCCCTGGTAGCTTCCCCCAAAATGTCACTCCCAAGCTAAGATATTCCAGTTTCTCTGACAGGTCATGAATGTGCTCAGGTCTCCTGACTAGACTGAAGTCAAAACTGTGCCTAGCTTTTCAGAAAGAGTACAAGCTGGAGGACAGCAGTGTATTTCCCTAAATGCAGTTCCAGCTAGCCAAATCTGTGCCATCTCCATCAAAACCATCTCACACCAGATCTGCCATCCCCTTTGAAAATACTGTTCCGTGTGTTGAGCAACAGAAGCAGTATGAGAGGCCTAGAGCAGCTGTGTGAGCCTGAGGAGGTCACAGTGGGGATTCCCTCAGGGATGTATTCTGGCCTGAGCTCACACTGTCAGTAACTCACACATCCTCACCAGCACAACCTGACAGGGTGTGGTACCTACCACAGCTTGGTGTACTCAGTGTCCATCATGGGAGGACATTCTGTTAATATTTTTGTAATGCCAACAGCACAGATTTTCTTTTCCACTTGACCAGACACTTTCTGGATTTCAGGAATTATAATTTTCTCCAACACCATTCCGAACATCCTGTGGTGGCATTGAGAGAAAAAGTGTTAGAAAGCCTTACCAGCCTTGTGGTGACAAAAGAGAACCAGAAACAATATGAATCACTAGGAAATAGAGACAACCAGATCATTTGTAAAGATGCTGCCCTGCTCCAATAGACATTTGCACATACAAACTTTTCACAAAGGATAACAACTAAAAACATCAATCTTTCCTTTTTAAAATCTTCTCACTATCAGTGAGGAACTGTGGTCAGAAATTCAGAAAAATAAAGACTTTCTAGATAAATCGATGAACCCCATTAAGAGAAACATTTGGTGAGTCAAATTAGTGATAAATCTGACAGTCTAGCTAAACAGACAACTCTTTCTTACTTCAAAAGACAAAAATAACACAGCAGTATTAAATATAACCCAAACAAACAAAAGATACTCACTTTGGCTGTATGCTGTCAAATATTTCTTGCAGGGCTAATGCCCCATATCTTACACAATACAAGTTAATGAAGACAAGGAAACCTGTAACAAGAAAAAAGTCAAAGTAAGACTCAACGTGAAAACAAAAGAATAGCTTTAGAGTCAGCAGCAAAATACATTCCAGCAAGTTTTTCCAGGGGACAGAAATGGCAGTCTTTACACATGTTCAGTTTAAGTGAAGTACATGAACTTGCTGCCTTGAAATTTGCCTAAAAACTCATCTTTTCACATCCCACAACACAAAAACAAGGTGGTAAACAAGACAAGAGTCATTCCTTTCCCCCTTATAGCAGTTATAAAAAGGCATTAGAAAAGCCATTTGCATTTTTTTTTCAGATCAAGAACCAAAGAAACTCTTCCAAAAACTCTACTTTTAGCAGAAAACTTCACACAATGCAGACTCTGAGGTATGAGACATGGCACAGGTGCAGGGTATTAAAAGCATCACTTCAGCTTTCTTTGTGGAAGACCATTAAAAGCAACTCTATCATTCCTGTTCCTATCAGGTGACATTAACCAGATTTTACAGGGTTAAGTAATGGACACTGCACAGTTTGTGCAGTGACTGTCACCACTATCCCTCCATCCACGTACCCATGGGACACAACAGGACACTTGTCCTGTGCAGCTGCACCCCTGAACTGCTGCTGTCACCAGAGCTTCCCACAGAGCAAGGAACTTACTTTTGATAAATTTTGTTGTTTTGGAATTCTGAAGTCTTTGGAATAGCAGAATGAAGATCTGTTTCCTGTACTGGTCAACGGATTCACTGGAAATTTAAAAGGAGAGTTTTTCAATTCACACTAGGATTTTGGTGATGCCACTTCACAGAAAACACGTATACAACTGTTCAAATCTATTTGGCTGAAAAATGTGATGTTTTCAGTTGTTAAGAATTAACATGTGGCATGTTTATACACTTCATAATGGAAGTCTGCAGAAGTTAGCTTTAAGTGTAGTTTCAGCCCATACTCACGGAGGCATGTGCTCGATGATACTGTTCAGAAGGTAGAACCCTTGATGATCATTAGCTTTGGAGGCAATCAACTTCTGGAACACGCCTAACAATCCAGGCTGCAAGAAAAGGAGATATAAAACCCTAGACAACAATTCTTCATCTGTGACTTACCAGAAAATTGACCATGACCATTTAAGGCATAAAGCCAAGGCAAAAGCCTTCATAACCTAAGCCAGGATTCAGTTTTTGTGGTTCAGGTCAAGGAAGACACATTTTGGCTTCTCACTCACTCTTCTCAAGACTGCTCTGAACAGAACCTGAGAGTTCTTATTATCCACGTGTTTAACATGAGGCCAACAAGACAGGAAAACTGTGGGAACTTATCTGCCTGCAAGAGCTAAGAGCAGGAATCTTCCACCCCAGCTGGCAAAAGCAGGATAGCCTGGAATACATCCTATCCAGGCAAGGGAAAAGCAGCCATGAAGGCACACTCCAGTGCTGGTTTGCCTGCCAGCAGGCGGCTGGCCCAGGTGCAGCTGGCCTGCGGAGCTGTCCCGGTGCGCAGGGCCCAGACTCACGATCTTGTCGGCGGCGGTGCCGGCGATGGTGCTGGCGCCGCGCTCCAGGTACGCCTGCAGGAGCCTGACCAGGGGCGGGATGTTCCCCGTCCGCTCCCACAGGACCGGCTGCAGCAGGTGGGGAAACAGCGCCATGTACGACGTTGGGATTTCGTTCTTGTGCATTTCCAGAAGCAGGGACATCACTTGAAACACGTAGGGAATGAACTCTGGAAGGGAAAGGAGACAACGTGGTCACTGTCGGCTCCCAGGAACCACCTACCTGTGGACTGAACCCACAGCTTTATGGTGTTAGCACAAAGATTTCAATAAACCTCTGAAGAAACACATCTTCCCAAATGTAATTATTCCAAATATTAGCAAGCACTGCGTATATACACTTTCTATCTCCTCCACCCGTTGATGTTTCAGAACATAAAAAACAAACTACCAGAAACGAGGCAATAGGATTAAGAATAATATTGAGGCTTTGGAGTAGTGGCTGCTAGGTATTTTAAAAATGCAATATAAAATAACTGAATGCTGTTGGCATACCCTAACAATCCTTTCAGACTGTGAAAAGGTTGTTTCTGCCCTTGAATTTCCCGTGCCATAAGGTAAATCCCAGCAGCCAGCCCCAGTGAGAGAGCCCAGGCAGTGAGTGGCTGTCCTCACCTTGCACGTCGTTCTGCAGGATCTCAGTGAACACCAGGAACAAAGCCTCCTCAAAGCTCCCCACGGCCTCTGGGTTGGCCTTGCACGTTATCCTGATGGACAGGCAGATGGACTCAAACATGTAATGGTTAAAGTGGGGTTTGCTGGGATTCTGGAAACAAGTTACAAACAGATAAATCAACCCAAACTTGCAGACAAGTCACTTACTTTGCTGAATACTAAGAGTGTTTTACCCACCAAAAGCAGAAGGTAATTTATTTAATTCAATCCCACATTTCAATACCAATTATTATTAGCTTCAGAAGTTTCATGGGCAAAGCAAACAGGAGTTGTGATAAAAGCAGGTCATTGTATTGGTGGCCTTTGCACAAGCAAGCACTATACTACAGCAAACCAGCACCACAGCAAGAGTTCATCTGCTGCTTCTAAATTCCAGATGAGAGCAGGGAGAGTGATCTGGGAATATGTCCTAAAAGGAAGGCAGCACCTCACTAGAATGCTGTTTCCAATTAGCTGTGTCAGAAAATATTGAACTGTTTAGACTATTCTAACTGAACACCACCAACAAGGTACACCCAGGTCCTCTGCAAGACTGCTCTAAAAGGTAAAAGATGATCCTTTTCTCTGTTTCTTTACCTTACTGACAGCCAGCAGTTTCTGTGTGAGCTGTGTGATGACAGAAGGGATGTATGGGATTATGGACTCCTGTAGCAGGGAAAAACTCCTCATGATGGCTGCAAATAAATGGAAAATCTTAGCTTCTGAAGACAAAATACACTTCTGCCACTCAACATATGCCTAAATCCTTTATCTTTTACTGTTAAAATAGGATCCCAAGGAATTAGGTACAGAATGAAAGAGCACCTGCTGCAAGAACATTCAGTCTATAGTCATGACAAAGCACAAAACAAAGCTTTCCCATTCTGCAGATGAACACAGGAGATTAAACACCTTTACAAAGGCCATCACCTGTCCTGGGCAAGCCTCAGACCTCAGCACCCCCTTAGCCACGATCAGATCTCTCCTCTCACTAGCCACGGGCACATCTCCTCCCCAGGACCAGGCAGCTGTCCTGACTGCAGGACTGCCACGTGAGCAATAACTGCCCACGGCCCATGATGTCTGGTTCTCTCTTTGGTACCATCAGCGCAGTCAAAGATGACTTGATACAGCCTGGCAAGTAACTGCAGCCTCTTCATAAAATGGGCTTTGCAAATAAAAGTATCAGGAACCTGTAACTAACTGTAAGCCTTTACCTCAGGTTAACCAAGTCACTCTTACATTGCAGGACTCATTAGGCATTTACCTTTCATAATGTATTCGTTTTCAGATGAGCCAGGAAGTGTCAGGGCTTTGAAAAGGTTTGTTAGCAGCACTTCCACAAAGGGTGCCATTTCTGCAGCTGTAATGCTGTGAAGTCAAACACAGCTCTTTAATGATGAAACAGAGTCACAAGCTCCAAGCCTTGTACAATCCATAATATATCACACAAAGGATCCCCTACAGGTATTTCTAATCCCTAACACACAAAACCTACATGGCAATGGATTTATTTCTGCTTGAACACTTACAGGGTGGCATTATTTGTCCCTCTCATGGTGAACAGTCTCTCAAGAGCATGGGCTGCATAGGTATGGACCACAATACTTTCTGCTTGGAGATGATTGATTAGGAGGGGAATAGACACCAGCAGTTGTTCTTTTGGTACCTACAAAAGCACAGCAACAAATCAGAAGCACATTCAAAAATACAGATGGTTCAACCCTAGAGCACAAGCAAGCTCATCAGTGGCAGGCACAGCTTGGCAAGGGAGGGGTTTTGGGAGGCTCCTCCTGCTGCCACCTCACATCTTGACAACCAGGAGGGAGCTGCTCCTGTCACTGCTCCTGTTCTTCCCCTGAACACCAGGGGTACACTGCAAGAGCACCAGGTGCAGATAATCCTAATGGATATTTCCCTTTCCATTTTACTCTGGCTTAATAGGTCATTAATTGAGGCTTAAAAACCCCAAATCACAAGCTATTCCATAGGAAATGAATAAAGGTAACGTATTTTCTCACCCCAAATCCCAAATCAGAAAAGGTAAAGGACAAAACTGCTGTACTCAGTAACAATTACTGCAATGACACAAGCAGTCAAGGGTATTTGGACTAACACTGACTTGGAAATGTCTGAGTGTGTCACAGAATTAAGCAGCTAAGATATTCAGTGTTCCCACAGCATATGGACAGCATATAGACTACATGTTAATTGGATATTTATAACAATATCATTTACTTTCTAAACTAAAGATTCAGCATCAAGTGTTGTATATGACTATCAAACACCTGTTGAGTGAGCATATGGCCAAGTGCAATAAATTAGGCTTGGCAAGTATAAAGTAACAACCTACAATATGTTTTTCCATAAGAGTGAAATAAAAACTTACTTGGTTTCTAAAAATCATGATATACTTGATACCATCTGCTTTTAGCACAGGGAATTCATTCACTGAAATAGAAAAATATGCAAACTTGGTTGATAGTTCTCATACAAATGTGATTACTGAACATGTACTATATATACAGGTGACACGTGACACTCAGTAATCATTTTCCCCTGCAGAAGATAATACAGACAATGTTTTTCTGCATTTCTCAGCTCCTGCACTTTGGTATGGGCACTGCTAGAGTATCAGTTCTAGGTACAAATCACATCCCAGTACCATCAGAAGTACAGTCCAGCTCAGATGACAGCTCAGATTCTGGTTTCAGTTTTAGCAGCCTTCAACTACACATTTTGAGACAACCCACTGTGCTTCAGATACAGTAAGACAATTGTTGAAGTACAAAATAAACTAAATAAACTATGTGGTTGTGTACTACACATCCACAGCCTCATCCAAAAGGGCTGTACAGGTCACAACTTGGCCGCAGTATTTTAACTTCTCAGGGTTTTGTAGAGCATAGAAGCTGACCATAAGGTCTCAAACACAGAAATTAAATTACTTTGATTCAGTAGGTGTAACCATGAAGCTGACAGCAGCCACGTGTATCCATGCCCTGACCTTGCAGAGGTGGTAAGGTGGCAATCCACCTTGCTGTAACAGCTCCTGCACTGCTGGCCAAACAAAAATGAATTACTCTGTGCCAGGTGTGAACAGCCTGCCTCAGAGATTGTGCTTGAGACTTCACAAACAACGGTTGCTGTCAAGGTTATGATGTATCACAAAAATACCATTTTAAAATTAACATTAACTTACCAGTAGCAGACTTTAAGTCAGGTTGAATGTGATTCACAAAGAATTCTGTCAGGTTAACGAGTTCATTGGCCTGTGTTATTCCATGCTGGAAGAAGCAAAAAGCAATTCTTATTTTTATATGCTGACATACAAAATGCTGGTTTTCTTACTCATTTAAAAAAATTACTATTAGTTTTTTCTTACAAAAAAAGCAACCTCTTTCTAAACCAGGATTTTCAGATGGAGATTTTTCAATGAAGTGTTCTAAATTAGTCCATATTTGCCATTAAATAGGACAGAAAAAGACACAAACTTTGCAGTTTCCCAGATGCCATCAGGCTGGTTCCTGTTACACATCACTAACTGCTGGGCAGCACATACACCTGGCCTCAGGAAAAGACTGAGAACCTTCAGCAAAACTGCATAAAATGATGTTCACGTTTTACTATGTTTGCCTCAAATGTGTCTTGTAAGGACACAGAGCTTTGAACTGTAACAGCATTTGAAGAATCCAGTAGTATCATTTGACACAATGCTTGTTTGCAGGTACAGGTTAGCCCAGCTTTTCCAGGGTCTCCAGCCTGTTAGTTGCTTTCTCCCCAGCAAGCAATGAGATCCATTTCCAGCCATCATCAGCATTCACACGTCATTCACACTCAAGCAGCAGGAAACACTGGGAAATACCATGACAAGAACTGAGTCATTTGAATTCCTTTTAGTCTGCTGAACTTCTGCTCACCTTCTGTAAAGCTCTATTTGCCCTCCATGGCTCCCAGACCAGCCCAGGAGCACTCAGAGGCTGCAGGGCTGAGCCAGTTTGGTTTTGTCTGGCCGGGCCCCACACGCCAGTCAGGCCTGCCCACACTGTGCCCCTCTACCTGCAGGTCACACACCACCACCTGTGACAGGATTATACGAGGGCAGCACTTCCCCTCATCAACAGAACCACTGCACACACAGCTCCTCCCTTCCTGCAGCAGCTTGAACAAACAGCAGCAGCATCTGCCCAGTGATATCTGAACACAAAGAATACAATGTACAAGTACCTTCTGTGTTTGAGCTTTGGATGCCAAAGACGTTACAAGGTAAATAGCTGCATCTTTGTGCTTCCAGTTAACAGATGGATTCTTTGCATATTCTTGCAGCATAGAATTAACATATCCAGAAAAAATCCCTGTCACGGGTCCTTCAAAAAATTTGCACAAGCCTCTGACCAGATCACAAGCTGCTCTGCGCCTGGTGTCAATATCTGCACGAGAACCAAAGATCCTTAGGACATGAGAAAGCAGCCAGCTTTTCATATGAACAAACACAAACATAAACCAGTAACAGCTTCTCAAGTCACAGCCACAGCCCATGTTAATTACTGCAACCCTGCCCGCTGCTGTGTAAGAACAGGTGCCAGCCCTGTACTTGCTGTCACAGCTGGGCTGCCTGTACACAGGGGAAGGGCCAGCTGCCCTGAGCAGAGGCAGCAGGCAGGCAGGGGCTGGCCCTGGCTTCCTGCACCAAGTGTACAGGCCTGGCTGGGGGAGCCCGTTTCCTCCCCAGAGGCCCACTGGTACCCCGTGTTTGGTACCCATCACTAGGGCTGCTGGGAACACCCAGGGGTGGCTGCTGCTGAAGGGCACTGCCACACGGTCAGGGCTTCCTTCCTCTTCCCCCTGCCTGGCCCTGCCAGCCTGGAGCTGGGAGGGGACAACCTGGGCATCTCATCCGAACTGACCAGCAGGGCCTTCCACGCCGTATGACACGCTCAGAAATAAAAACTGGGAAGTGGCCACTGCTCAGGGACAGGCTGGGCAAGTGCCTGCCTGTGGGCAGTGGTGAGTCAGTAACTTCTCTCCCCCCTCCTTACTCTTCTCTCACTTCAACTGTCTTTATCCATGAGTCTCCTACTCTCACCCCTCCCACTCTCTCCCCCATCAGACTGCAGCAGGCTGGAGCACAAGGCCCACCACACCTGACAGGACGTGTTTGTAAAAAACTTCACAAATACCTAAAATGCAGCCAATCCTGGATAAGAATGATGTTTTCTTGAAAAAAGTTCAAAAATGTTTCCTCCAATTCTGTCCTCCACTGCAAGCATAGAGTAATTTCTTCAATCTATTTTGAAATGCCATCACTCCAGAAGTGTCAGTGAAGTGCTGTGGGCAGAGTGTCCCACAGGGCCAGGCCCTGGCTCTGGCCCTCCCAGGCTCTGTCCTGGCTGCAGGGCACAGCCTCCCCCAGCAGCTGGGCAGGCTCTGCTCTCTGGTTCTGGCACGTCCCAGCCTGGCTGCTGGCCAGCTGGCCTCAGCACAGCCTGCAGGCAACCCCAGGCACGAGTTCACTTTAAACATCAGGAGTCTCCCTGTTATTTAAAACTCCACACACAGAACTAAATACACGACTGGCTACTACTCAGGATTGACTTACAGGCTGTATTTGCTGAAATGAGAATGTGGGCAGTGCAGAAGACATACCAATCCAATTAAGGCAAAAGCCCAATACAAACACTGCTCAAACCAGCAAGGCACTGTGAGGAGCACATCGTGACAGCAGCCTTGATCACAGACAGGATAAAACCCAGCCGGGGGTGCTGTGTGCAAACCTTCTCAATTTCAAAACAAAGTTATAAAAGCTTCAGTAAATTGCTTCAGCTCTTTAGAGCTGTATTTAAAGACCAAGTATTCTTAGTATAAATCTGTGGATTACCAGATCCTTCCAAATCCCTTCTTATATACTCTTCAGAATTATCTTCAAATGCTTCTTCATCAGCCGCTGAAAATATAAAATACATGGAAGGTGAAGTACTGGAGTCTCTGGTTTTTATGGTAAAAGGGTGTATCATTACCAACTTGCTATTTTTTCCCAAGGACCTTTCTATAACATTAATATTAATATACAAGAATTAACAGACTAGTCTTGTTTAGCTCCTGTCCCACAAATTAAGTCTTTCATACCCATGGGCTGATATATTGATTCAAAGAAAAACCTCCAACACATATTGAACACCAGGTGTATTTGAAGAGGCTTTCAGAGTCATAGACTTAAGAGAGAGAAGCTTCACTGCAGTACATTGTCACTGCATTTTAAATATAGGATCAATATGAGCCATCAAAACCTGGAGAACTAAACACTACAGTTTAGTAGGTGTGATATTCCTGCCTATTTAGGCTCCTTGAATTATTCAGATACTCACTTTAATTGTAGAAATTTATTGGTGGCACATGACCTAGACTTCCTCCACTGGGATTTCAACATGAAAAGTTAGGTATATTCTTACAATTCTACAAAGCCCAGAGGACAGCAATCTGCTGCAGAAACTTGGGTTTGAATCTAGCACTAAGGTACCCAAGAGGGAATCCTCAATTGTTAGCCCTGCAAAGCAACATGTCACTATAATTAGTTAGATTTTTGGTGTGGTTTTCAAAATCCAAGTCTCAAAAAGTTACCTCTGAATTCCATGTTGGGAACAATAACTTTTTCACAGATGCTTGTCAACGTATTCTGGTCTTCAAACAGGTGCTTGTAATGTGGTCTCTCACAAACCGAGGCCAGAAACTGGATTGCGTTACTGACCAGCTGCAGCACCACGAACAGAACACAAAACTTCAGTGTGACTCATCCACTTCTAATTTATTATCAAACTTGACAAGATGGGATTTTAGCAACTCACCAAGTCATACTTCACTTCCTGGCCTGTGGTGACTAACAGATTCCAGATTGCTGTTACAAAACGAGGCAGGTAGGGCTGGAATTCTTCATCGTATTTTTGAGCGTACAAAGCAGCATTATCACAAATCTGTGATTTCAAGAGCTCCAGTAATCCAGCTTCCTCTTCATCCTCACATAAAACAAAACTAAGAACTTAAACATCCAAACTTCAACACTCCTTAAACATTAGAAGTATCAACGCATTTAAGTGAAATATTTGCACACCCTTTTACCATGTCCTAAACAGGTGAAAGAAATCCCTCCCACGTCCCTAGAACTGCTGTATTTTGCTGATCTGTACCCAAACTGCTCTTCAAGTTAGATACCACACCTGCATTTCAAATCAAGGTACTGTGCACTTGAAAACAGGCACAAGAGCTCACACAAAATTAATTTACAAATGTAATAAAAAAAGACAACACAGGGCATTGAAAACATCCTTAGAAGGCACTACATCATGATTCTTTAATTGGAGTAGTTGTGGAAGCTCCCTCCCCTTCCCCAGATGAGCAGAGATGTTTGTGGAACCACAGTGTGAACTGGGGAATTGAGCTGGAATTAAAAACAGCAACCAAACTGCACCCCAGCTCTGTCTGCCCCTCTTCCCTCCACCTTCCAGCTTTCCTGCCTGTCCCAGTTCAGCTGCACCACTGCTTGTGCTGGGAGCAGCCACAGACACAAGACAAAAGAGCAGCAAAGCTTCTTGTAGCTGCAGTGTAACCAGAGCTCAACATACACTTAATAAGCCTCTCTATACGTTGTCAAGAAATTTATTGTTGTTTTGGCTCCATCAAGTGGCAAACTACTGTGCTGTATCTGGAAGACATCAGCACTTAAAATGCAGAAAACATGCACAAAAATAACTGGAGCTTTGCTGCCCTGCTATCAGCTCTCACCAGTGAAATGACTGATTCTTTAACTAGACCAGGACAGCAAATGCTGAAGTACTTAAGAGATGTCCTGCCCTCTATGTTCAATTGTTTCAAGTCCTTTAAGATACCCTGTTTTCTAGAAACCAGCTGCAAGGTGCAGAAAACCTGAGCCCTGTGATGCCAATGCCCAGGTTACTTCAGCAGCTGCTCTTGAAAGAATCAACTCAGTGGTGAGTATGGGTAATTTGATTTCTGTGCACAGCTGGGTATACCCCTAACTGTCACACAGCTTGAAGAACTGAATCTCAAATTCCTTAGACAGCAGAGCAACTTCTTGTGACTCCATTTTCTTACAGTCATTCTGCTCCTTTGTTTGCCCCACAAAAAACCGCTGCATTGTTCAGAACTAGACCTATGTTGTCAGTCCACCCTCTCCCCTACAGATGCAAACCAGGGGGTTTATGCAGTACTTACATCAGTCTGCAAGAGTTTATTATCTAAAGTTAAAAGGCTATGAAAGTTTGTCATCCATGTTTCCATGTTATCTTCAAAAAACTCAGGAAGATCCTGTGAAGGAAACACACAAATCTTCATTTTAATTTCTGACTGTACTGCTTAGATAACATACCTACACTGGAAGTAGTGCCTACACCTTAATCATCTACTGAGGGACAATAACCTGTGGAAAACAATCTTCAAATTGAAACAGTGCCCCTTCCTCCTCCCAAACAACAACTGCTCTGGTTCTGGCAGAGCCCAAATAACATAGTTGCTTAGACTCAACAGTTCACATTGCTATAATCAATGAGCCTTATCACCTCTCGCTCTCTGAACAAGAGAGCACAAGCCTTTTTTAACTCCAGCTTGTTCTTTTGCCCCCTGTGGAAGAACAGCCCAAGGAACCCAGGCACAGTCACACTTCACAGACTCACGTTCATCTGGAGACACTAAATAAACGTCACCTCAGCAAGGGAGCTTTTTACCATTTCCCATACTGCACACTTAGTCACGTCCAGAACGTAGATTTCCAAACCAGACAGCCCCCACTGCTCCAGAATTACTGTGCTCCAGTGCCACAGAGCTACACACACACAAACACACACAGATCTCCCCTAGCGGACCCAGCTCCTGCCAGTGCAGATATCCATAAAGGGAACACGAGCACAGGCACTGGAGTCCTGCCTTTTCCAGCTCCTACTCACAGGCCCCACACAACACCTCCCTGGGGCAATGCCAGCTCAGACTCTCCTGAACTTGTTCACACAGGGCCAAGACAATGTCTTAAATGACCCTTCCTTACTGGGCTTTTACTCCAGCAGATGCACCAGTGACTCTTCCCTTTGCCACAAAGCACGGCCTTAAAGGCTGCCTCAAATGAATCCTACAGTAACAGCTTCTTCAGAACAAAGGAAACTATCCCAACAAGAAGGAGATTCACCTGAAAATTTAAACTGTAGAACAGCTTCGCAATTAGAATGAGGGAAGAAAAGAGAACCTTCAGGGCACTGGCATCGTTTGCATGTGTGCTGCAAAGTTCAATAGTTGCCTAGAAAAAGATACAAGATTGTCAAATATAAAACCCACACCAACAAAAAATATTGAAAAGTGTCATGGAATGTTTTGGGGTTTTTTAAACAGAAAATACAGTTATTTTTCATCCTCTTATCAATCTTGTTAGGTGCCACTTCATTACTTGAATTTGAAGCCCTTAAACAGTTTCAAACAACAGTTCTTTTGTTTTAATTTTACGGGTATCCACAGCAAGCAATTCAGAACATTAAACTTGTTTTAGAAATGACTCAACAAGAAATACCTTAAAGAGATTTGTCAAGGGTAAAGCAAAGGCATCAAGAACGAGTTTGATCTCTGTCCATAATTCATTTGACTTAAATTCATGGCGGTACCTGACAAGAGAGAAACACATAAACAACAGAATAGTCTTCACATTTATTACCAGATTAATTCACTCAGAATTTTGTCTTGTGCTGAACCTTGAAACAAATACTGTCAAGTAAACAAGAATTAAACAACGTGGATCAAAACCATGCAAGGTGTACACCTTGATAACTACTTAAAAGGTGCATGTACAAGTCACAAGGACAGGCTTTGTGAATGTCCAAAATGGAGTCTAGCATAAAACACACCAGCCTGAGGGAACTCTGGCAGTCCATACACCCCTCACCCCCAGTAGCTTTTGAACAAGATGAAGCCCAGCAGTAAAACACACAGCCTGAGGGAACTCTGGCAGTCCATACACCCCTCACCCCCAGTAGCTTTTGAACAAGATGAAGCCCAGCAGTAAAACACACAGCCTGAGGAGCACTGACAGCCCCACACCCCCTGGCCCCAGTAGCTTTTGAACAAGATGAAGCCCAGCAGTAAAACACACAGCCTGAGGAGCACTGACAGCCCCACACGCCCTGCCCCAGTACCGTTTGAACAAGGAGTGGGCGGTGCGCAGGACGCCGTTGATGACGTGGAAATCCCCGCTCTGGAAGCGATTCACCATCTCTGTCAGCAGGTCTGGCCACTTCTGGGGGAAGTCCTCCCTCCCAATGATACTGATGGCATCACTCAGCTGCAGGGAAACACAACCATCACGGGGGAACAGCACACAGCACTCGTGCCACACGCTGCAAACACCCCAGACAGCCTGCGGTATTCTTGTCCGAGGCAAAAGTCACTGGGTTAAACACCTGCTGCTTTCCACACAAATACAAACATCTCACCTTCAGTTCACACAGTCTCACTTTCTAGAATTGCTGCTTAACTGCCCAGTGTTAGAACTTAGCTATGAGATTTTACAGTAATTATCTCTAAAAAAAGTTGAAGTAGGTAGAAATACCCGTAACAATATCCTCGAAGTTATTTGGATCAGGATGAGCCCTGCTGGTAAAGGAACTGAGCTCTGCCAATAACCATAGCCTCTAGACACACTTGGAATATTCCCAAACTTTCATGGATACCACCAGGAATGACATATTACCTGCTTCTGGATTTGTTCTGGGCTGCTAAGCATCAAGGGCACTATGTTGGCTTTAATGGCTATTCTGTCCGATTCACAGATTTTGTTTGGTTCATCCTCAACCTAAAATGAAAACAATAATTAAGTTATGGGTATATCAGCACTCTCTAGGCAAGGAGAGATGATCAGCATTTCAGAAACCAACTGTTTGTACTGATTTATGTAAGCACTACAATGCTGAAGAACCTAAGAAGCAGACCTGCTAGTGACACTGTCTTCACTGAATCTGGAACAGCGGTACCTGAAAAAAGCTGAAAGAAATAATCTTCTTCTGTAAAATTTGGAAGAAGTTATTTTCTCCTTCCCTGAGAGTAACTTTTCAGACCAGCAGCTGAGCAGCTGAGGGTGGGTGCACATGGCAATAAAATCCCCACATTTAACCAAGTCTCTCCCACCACACCAGCACCTCTGCCAACCCCACAAACTGATTTTGTGTGAGCTGTCTCAAGCCATCCCTTCTAGAGACTGTACATGAAGGTGCAGGTTACATTAACACCTTAACAATGACTTGGAGAGTTATCTAAGCAGTTTAAAACACCAATCAGCTCCAAGCCCAGTCAGTCTGCAGTGCCAAGTAGTAGAAAATTGCAAAGCTGCTACTAAAATAAAATAATGAGGGGGCTTGTCCCAACCAGTGGCAGCAGTGACAGTCACATTACCTGTGATGACAGCACTGAAGTTCAGAGCCCTAGAAATCACCCAGCAATGAAAAGAGAAAAGCACCTCCAGAGAGACACTCAGTGCTGAGTACCTTAAACCTGCTGGTACCACTTCCCTGCTCATACCCCTTTGACCATCTGTCCACACGCTTCAGTCAAAGTCAGCAACTTCAGAAGTTCAAGGCATGGTTATCTACACCACCGGGCACTGCTGGGGCTCCCCAGGGCCCAGAACTGGGGCCAGCACTGATCAACATCTTTACTGATGATCTGGACCAAGATCAGAACCTCAGGAGGTTCACAGATGAAACTGAGCTGGGTGGGATGTGGGTCTGCCCATTGTACCTCAAAGGGATGATCAGTTCTTAGCACAATTCCTCACGAGGATACCTACAATTCTCCAGTTCCTCTTAATGTAATTCTTGAATGTTACAGATGCACAGACTTTGATGACATTTTCCTGTGATTTCTCCAGCAGTGTCAGGAGTAAGAGTGGATAGTTCTGGCTTCCCTCCACAGACTCCAGGAACTTCTCCGCTGCAAGAGAACACACTGGGGTCAGCCAAAGCTGAGCTGCTCTCTCTAGTGGAGCCCTGCCATCCCCCAGGTGTCTGTTTGAAACACCCAACACTTCCCAGAGCTCCACAGGAACGGGTCTGACAAAAGCTCTCACAGCTCCTCAGTGTCAACAGCAGCTCTCAGACAGACCCCCAGCAGGGTGGGAAATACTCCCTCCTCACCCCTGGAAAAGCCATAACCCAAGAGAAGTAAACCCTGGCTTGTTGTGAACAGCACTACTGTTTGAAATAACAACAGTGCAAAGAGCAAGAATACAGAAAAACAAAATCACAAAAAGCAGATAAAAGTTATTTATATTTATATCCATCCTTCATTAGTTTTTTTGGGGTTTCATTTTAAAAGGATGCCGAGAGCTTCTGTAAAGAGGTTACTGCATAAATATCCACTGAAGTTTGCTACAGAGACAGAAGAGCCAAAAAGAAACAGAACTTTGTTGTTCTCCATCATGAGAATCACTTACCAGGACGCCTTATAGCAGGATCTGGGTCTAGTGTTTTCTTTAGGTACTCAGTTAAAGTTTGTAAATTGGCATCACTGAGCTCCATTTTGGCAGAACCTAAAACCCACAAATAGTTTTGTTACAACCAGAGATGAGAAAATCTATCCTAAAGCCACCCGTGTAACAGCAGATCCCGCGGAAGCAACATCAGCTCTTTGTGACAATACCTCACAGCACCAACCAGGCTGCAGCAGGCACAGCAAACACCCCACCTCCCAAGCTGCAGGTACCTGCCAGGGTCTGCCCTGGGGAGCCCAGGCTCCAGAACAGGCTCACACACCCAGCCCAGCCAAAGGAGGATCTCCTGCCCTTTCAGGACAACAGGGATTTGGTTCTGCTTTTGTTCTGCTGCCAGCCCCAGAAACTGCTCCTGACTGAAACAGCTGAACAGTCCTGCCCTACATAATGGTAAATAAAACAATTCAAAGTGTGTTGAAGAGTCAAGGCTTTTTCAAAAAATCAAATACTCCTTATTAAAGAAACATCTCAGAAGAAGATACTTTTTTTAAAGACAAAAGACTGTGCAAAGCCAGACAGTTTGTCCTCCCTGCCAAATTAGCTCAGACTAGGGTGGGAGGTAATCTAAATGCAGTATCTTTGACAGAATGACTCTGTGCAATAAGTCCATCTTGCTCCTCTCTACTAATCCTGCCACACGTATTCTTATCTGTACCAGTTACATATTCACTTCACAGCTTGCACTGGAATAATTAAAATTACAGCAACACTATGACAGTGAGATGTGCTTTAACAGAGATGTTCCTCTGGACATCATCATCAATCCTGCCATCCTTCCCACCAGCAGCAGCACAGTTCACTCCCTACAAAGGTTATGAGGAAGCAAAAGTTTCAATTTTTCCTCTGGAGATCCTATTTAGTAAAACTGACTGACATTTACCTGTCCTGCTTTGGAGTCGTTCCATGCTGCTCACCAGTGCAATAAACAGAGTTTTGTATAAGCATGCTTGCAAAGACAGGGAGCTTCAATGACACAATTTTTATGTCAGCTATGGCATCTATATAATTGTAAAAGACAGCAGCAGTATCCCCTTGAATTAAATGCATGTTAATAAGCAAATCAGATCCTAACATACTTTGCAAGAAGTAAAAATCTACCTGAAGAGTCCTGCCTCCCATGTATCCCTTTGCTTTTGGGGTTTACCTGTCCATAGTCCTGTTACCAACTCACATCCACCAACATATTTTGACCTGTTACCTACATATGCTTATTTCCTTCTCTTCTCTAGCTCTTCATGTTTGCTTTCCAGCACAAAAGCCATTGGTGGTACTTTATCTGGAGTGACATGACGCTTTGTGTCGTGTTGCAGCATGTGCCTGCAGCAAAGGCCTCAGGAAACCCGTGAAGTGTGTTTAGTACATCCCTGACTTCAGTCACTGCAGAGCACTCCGGGAGAGAAACCCAACCCGGGGCTGGGGCCGGGAACGGCTCCACACCAGCGCATCCCTCCGCCGGCGCCGGCCGAGCCCTCCCCGGCCGGAGAGCGCCCAGGACACGGCTCTGCCGGAACCATCCTGACAGCGCCCCGAGGGTCCCGGGGCGGCCCCGCTTCCCCAGAGGGGGCCCTGCACCCCGGCCGCTCCCGCCGCTTCC
>VXBN01005130.1:92538-115702 GCA_013397395.1 Sinosuthora webbiana
ACGAGCGGGGACGGCGGGGCCCGGCCGGAGCCCCGGAACCAACGGGGACGGCGGGGCCCGGAACGAGCGGGGCCGGGGGCGGCGGGGCCCGGAACGAGCGGGGACAACGGGGCCCGGCCGGAGCCCCTGCACTGTCACGGGAACGGGCCCGGCCCCGGGCGGGGCAGGACGAGGACGGAGCCTGCCCGCGGTACAAAACACGGAGCGGATCCCCCCAGCCCAGAGGAGCCCGAGTGGCGCCGAAGCCTCGGAGCCGCTTAAGGAACGTCTTGAGCAAAAAAAGCAACACTTCGTAAAACTTTTATTGATTTATCACTTGATTAAAGCATGGAATAGTATAACTATTATACATCGTATTTTCATGTAGAAAACTTTACATAGTTTTTTTCATATTATATAATTTTGGTATTCTCTCAGAACTCTATACATCCATTGGCAAGGAATGGTCTTTAAATTATTGATAGTAAATGCACTTAATACAGAGATATTAAAACTCAGGCATTTTAAATATGAGAAAACATACATTTTAAACAAAGGTGCTGAACAAACTGAAGTTACAGATTAAAGGGAGATGCACTTCTGACAAAGTTACTATTTTTAATCATTCTCTTGAATAGTAAGACTGAGCTAAAATCTGGGAGGTGTGGGTTGTAGTAGCAGATACGGGTTTAGATTGTTCTGTTTACAGTTTAGAATGTGAGGTACCAGACACGGATAACAAACTGCTGTAAAAACCACCTTTTCCTGGACGGCGAGACACAAGAGAAGCCACACGAAGGGAGTTTTCAATCAGCACAGAAGGGAGGGGTGGGTCGGGGTGTTCCTCCTCTGATCCCTCCCTTCCCTGGGAGGCCGCAGTGGCCCGGGACGAGGCGCTGCCCGCAGCCGGCAGCGTTCGGTGTTCGGTGTTCAGCGTTCGGTGTTCGGCGTTCAGTGTTCGGTGTTCGGTGTTCGGCGTTCAGCGTTCAGCGTTCAGTGTTCAGCGTTCGTGCCGGGCCGGGCTCAGCCGCAGGTCCCCGCGGGGCACAGGCTCCGGCGGTGACTCTGTCCCTGCACAGCCTGCTCTGACAGCCGCGGCCTGAGCAAACCCCACGTGCTGCGAACGCCCTGAACACTCCCGAGTATTGCTGTGGGGGGGACGGGCCTGCAGGACAGGACAGGGCTGCCCTCTGCAGACCCTGGGGATGGGTATCACATACCCAACTTCAGCAGTTTGGAACTGGTATAAATACAACAAAAGCTTTTCTGAAGGAAAAGAACAGTCTCAGACCGAAGGCTGGAGGGAAGCATGGATTAAACATCCTTATCCTATGTGCAGAGAGAGTACAAGTGCTGCCCCTTACAGTGAAGAAAGCCCATGAAACAACTGAAGTAATTTGAGACTTCAGAATTGTCTCAAGACATGGCTGAGGGCTTTCAGACCTGTGACACACAGAGAACATGCAGCTGGCCACGTGTGTCTGATGGGACATGAGGGAACACATTCCATGAGCCAGTGCCACATTCCAAATCTGAAAAATAATGGTTCAAATATTTTCCTTAGGACTACCTATGACCAGAACAAAAGGAATAGCATATTATTACAGATTGAAATAGAATTAAAATAAATACTTCATTTCCTGCAGTGCCCGATGCAGTGACGTTCCCAGGGAATGAGCAGCTGCATGAGATGCAACACAAAAGGATATCTCAAATGCAGCAAGTTAAATACCAGCATTGCTTATTTTTCAGTCTTCTCCTATTGTCATAGCCATTCACTCCCTTCACCTAAACAGCAGGGTAGAGATTTAACCTCATGGGCATTTAAAAGTCAAAGAGCCACAACTACCACTTACTTTTCTTTGGTTAAAAATAAAAAGTAAAAATAAACTGTGAAAGCTTTGTTGCTACTACTGACTGTAAAACCTTTCCCAAACAATGCTTACGCAGGACAGACTGATGTACTGAGGAGCACCATGAAAACCCTTTGGAAAAAGATCACAAAAAGCAAATCAAACAAATAAACAAAAAACAACAACCAAAAAAAAACCCAAAGAAAGCACATTGCCAGCAGCTCAGAGCAGCATATCCCAAGACAACCTCACCTGAGGCCATCCTGCCAGGAAACAACTCAAAAACCAAAATAATGTTATACACTTCGTTCCATTCAAGTAGGTAGGTTGTTGTTGCTGTTTCTTGGTTTGTTTTTTTCTTTAAATACTGTTTAAGTTTGTTACTCTTTAACTCAAGCCTAATAAGCTAAAGGAGTAGATGGTATTGTTGCTCCTGATGTAAAATCTTCCATAAAGCTAAGTTTCAGAAGATGCAGTACTGATATTAAAAACAGAATTAAGTCACTTGCTAAACAGGAGGAAAACCTTCTCCAAACATCCTCCAGGCTGTCCACTCCAGCAGCCCAGTGCCCTGCCTGGTCTGGACACAAAGGAGAAGCCAGAGGATCTCGGGTGGTCGCTGGCCACCACAGCAGTTTATTGTGAACACGTGCCAACATCACAAGTCTACACAAACACAGTCACTGGTTCCGAGGGGCAGGACTTCGTGGAGAGATCCGGCTGACTCCTCAGCTCTAGCTGGCAGGAGAGGCTGAGCAGTGGATAAAGACTAGAAGAGACATACTGGATCATACAAATGATTAGCATGAAACAAAGAGACTGCACACCTACTGCATTGACTCTGTAAGCAAGAATTCAAACAGAACTGCTGACAGTGTGTGGGATGGACAGAACAGGGTAACTCCCCTCGTTCCCAAGTGCCGCTGTGGTGAGGATAACCGGCTCCCGTCCGACACCCGGGTCCCGCTTGCCGTCCCTGCAGCCGTGTGTGGGCACAGGTGTGGGTGCAGCAGGCTCAGGCAGAGCTGGCAGGCAGGCAGGGGCAGCCCAGCCGTGCCCCCTGCCCCGGGGGGCTGCAGATGTTGAAGACCAGCCCGATGCGCAGGAAGAAGCGGCGCAGCACGGCGCGCAGCTCGGGGATCAGGTCGAACTGCATCATCTCACACAGGAACGGGTAGTAGGTGCAGGCGTGGGCCCTGAACTGCCCAAACACACAAACACAGCGTCACTCCACTGCTGCAGCAGAACAGAGTGCTGACACACTGAGGCTGCACCACCCCGTCACAACACCAGGGCTCACCCAGGCCCTCCCCACGCCCCGGGAGCTCCCTGGTGCTTGTGGCACACACAGGGCCTGCTCTGGGGTCACTCCCTGAACACAGCCAGGCTGTTGGGACTTCCCAGCCTAGAGCTAGTATCACAGTCTATTTGTAGCAACATGAATATTTGCATTCCCTTTTCCTCAAAAGGAAAATTATTCTTGCCATCCCTGTCAAGGAAACTGGAATTCCAGTTTCACAGGGGTGAAATTCACCCTTACCATTCCTGGCATGAGCCCCTCCCTCACTGCACACTCGTTGTGCTTTCATATGAAAACTGTTCAGTAACTCCATCCACATTCCCACACAACTGGAATTGCATGGATGCAGCCCCACTCCCACAGTGCAGAATGCCTGCAGACAGTGGAGCTGCCACTGCTGTATGGCCAGGAGAGCTCTCGCTGTGAGGAACCTCCCACCTCCAGTCTGCATGGAAATAAAGACTGAACTCGGGCTGAAGCAAGAATGAAAAACACACCCAAATGCAGACAGGACTTCCAGCCCCTTCTTACCTTATCATCACTGATTTTTAGTGTTTTTGTCAGAAGCAACAGCAGGAGATTGGTCCAGGCTTCTCTGTGGCTTTCCGAGTTGACAGTAATGAAATAGGCCAGGGCTTCACTGCACACGCTGCAGAGATGGCACAGTTCACACAAACCATAAGGAAAACCCTTCTAAAGTTTCTGATCACAGGCTCTGTTTGTACTCTCAGTGTACTTTGTTTTCAACCAAGATGTACTTCCATGGGAAAGTTTTCAATCACATGCAACAACTTTAACTACAGAGATTTGCTCTTTCTGGTACAGGAACTGTTCCAGATAACTGAACTGAAATACTTTTCATGTTGGTGACACAGAAGGAAAAGGAAAATTAATCTGCCCAATAAACATTTTGTAACTGAAGTGCTGCCACTTGCAACCTGCAAATATTATTTCCTGACCCTGACATTGGCAACAGCACCACGAGAGAGCTCTCCCTCCAAATTTGGACTGGTTTAATAAAGATCTGCACAGCTCAGCATCACGCATTAAGGAAGAATTATTATTGTATTAATAAATTTTTGGTCCGTGCTGCAGATTACCAACACAAGGTACAAACTGTACCACTTGCTATGGCTATTTTTAGGACACTCCTTTAATTAAAGAAGGACTGAGCAGATTAACATGTCCATACGTGCTGGTAGATCAGAATCCACTGTGTAAGTACCAAGAGCAAATTGGGAAATCTTCACATTTGATAAGAGACTGGTACTTCCAACTTTTATGTACCCACTCACCCAAACACCTTTTTATATTAATTTAGAACGATTTTCCACATTTGTTTAAATTCCAGCCGTACAGCAGCTTATACTGCACTCTTTCAATCAGTGCATCCTATTCTACCTCTACTGCTTTGTACTCCTATGGGAAAACTCTTCAGGCACCAGCACTTGCTCAAAGAAAAAAGCCTGTGTCAGGCAGAAGGTGCTCCATCTATTCCAGGCACATTGCTCCCCCCTGCTCAGTGAGCTCTGAGTGCAGAGTGTCCCCAGCTGTGTGTGCCTGTCCCACCTCTGAGTGCAGAGTGTCCCCAGCTCCCTGTGCCTGTCCCCAGCAGGGCTGTGCTGCCCTACCTGAGCAGGTAGTGTCCCCAGCCCCTGCCCCCAGCCCCAGCCCCACGTGAGCAGGCAGTGTCCCCTGTCCCCAGCCCCACGTGAGCAGGCAGTGTCCCCTGTCCCCAGCCCCACGTGAGCAGGCAGTGTCCCCTGTCCCCAGCCCCACGTGAGCAGGCAGTGTCCCCTGTCCCCAGCCCCACGTGAGCAGGCAGTGTCCCCTGTCCCCAGCCCCACGTGAGCAGGCAGTGTCCCCTGTCCCCAGCCCCACGTGAGCAGGCAGTGTCCCCTGTCCCCAGCCCCACGTGAGCAGGCAGTGTCCCCTGTCCCCAGCCCCACGTGAGCAGGCAGTGTCCCCTGTCCCCAGCCCCACGTGAGCAGGCAGTGTCCCCTGTCCCCAGCCCCACGTGAGCAGGCAGTGTCCCCTGTCCCCAGCCCCACGTGAGCAGGCAGTGTCCCCTGTCCCCAGCCCCACGTGAGCAGGCAGTGTCCCCTGTCCCCAGCCCCACGTGAGCAGGCAGTGTCCCCTGTCCCCAGCCCCACGTGAGCAGGCAGTGTCCCCTGTCCCCAGCCCCACGTGAGCAGGCAGTGTCCCCTGTCCCCAGCCCCACGTGAGCAGGCAGTGTCCCCTGTCCCCAGCCCCACGTGAGCAGGCAGTGTCCCCTGTCCCCAGCCCCACGTGAGCAGGCNCAGGCGCTGCTGTACGGCGGCCCAGGCCTCGCGCCGGCTCTCGTCCACGTACATGCGGAACAGGATCCTCAGGCAGCACGCCAGGCTGCTGGTCTCTTGTTTCAGGAGGTTGGGTTTTGATTTACCCTTGAACCCTAGAAATCAGTCCCACACAGACAAGAGGGAACATCCAAAGCTGGGGTTACTAGCCAAAAATAAATTTTATCAACGATATCTGCACTAGTGACCAGTAATGATTTCTTGTCCAGACAGTATTTCCTCCTCCTTGATTTTGACTGAGTTCTGATTTATTTATAAAGATACTTACCTACAGCAGTACCTAGCTGTGTAGCTCTACTTTAATTTTAAAAAACCCAGATAATTTAGCAAACAGAATTATTCAAGTCATCAGGAAGGAGACAAGCAATAAAAGCATGTGACTGTCCAATAAACTCTAGGGTGATTGCAATAGCACACTGTTGTGCCACGATACTTAAAGTGAGAAGTGTAGCTCAGCATTTTTATCAAATAAAAATAAAAGCCTCACCTGCTCTCCATAACACAGTTCGCTGCTCATAATTTGAATTAAAGGCTTTTGAAAACGAGTGAGACTCTTGCAGACAATCCAGTAACTTAAAAAGGTGATGTGAAGACATGTATTTATACATTCCTTGGTCTTCTGTGTCAATGTGGATGTCTGCATCCAGTGTGTCTCGCTAAAGAACAGGGGAGAGGGACAGAGAGAGAGAGCACATGCCATAAACTCCAGAAACTGATTCCCTTTATAGTGCAGTGTTAGTGCAGTACAGCACAGCACAGCGGTCCTGTCAGAGGTCAGAGCTGTACTCTTCTCACTAGGGTACTTAGGAACAGAGAAGTTATGATCTATCCTTGTTACTGATAAGAAAATAAGACTCTAGAGCAAGGGAAGGACTCCCTCATCAAGACTTGCAGTCACAGCAATACACTACAGAACAGTTCCTCTTCTCTAGAAGCTGACTGGGTAGTCAAAAAACATCAAAATGAAAAACAAAAACAGTGTGGGTTTAGATGTTGCCTAGTGTAGAAATCCCCCATCCTTGGCTCATGTCAAATTTAATTAAATGGGTCAATATTTTTAGCTAATTGCACTAGGATTTTAACTATACCCTCCCCAAAACACTACCTGAATGCACAAGCCAGAACTTCCAGCTCAGGGCTTTGTTAACAGCCAAGCCAGAGCTACTGTGCCCTACTGGACAGAATCAGACCTTTCAGGGACAGGGACATGTCTGAGGTCAGCAGTGACCAAAGTCTTGACCATTGACCTTGCTGAAGTTCAACTCCTGCAACACTTCCTGTGCAAACACCCAGAATGAGCAGAGCCTCGGCTGGGGCTAAATGACACTCGGTCTAATGAGCAGAAAAGAATGCTTGCCCCCAAACAAACAGAAACCAGTTTTGATGAGTATGTATTCACGACAAAAACAACTACAATCTATTATATTGATAATAAAAATTAAAGTAATATAATACTACAACAGGCAGGCTGCCAGGCAGCACTGGATGCAGACAAAAAAATCACAACTTAAGAGTTTACACACACATCCAGGGTAATGCTGAGAGTCAGAAAAAGACTATTTTGTGACCACATCAGAGCACTGCACAGTTTGTACTTTACTGTCACAACAAGGTTACAGGTAAGTCTGATGGTACCTGAGCTGCAGCCATGTGCTCAGCATCTTCCTTCTTGCTTGTTGCTGGATAGAACACGATGTTATCAATGGTCTGTATCAACTCCAGCTGTACCACACACTTGATCAGGAGGCCAGCAAATAGTTTTTGGTCTAATGAAATGGAGCAACACAAGTTTCAGAAGCAATTCATGATGATTCACTTACAAAAGGCTAGCAAAATATGACATTCCCCTTAACAATTTGGTATTTAGTAATGCTGTGAATTATCTTCTCACTGCAAAGAGAGAGGAAGAAAATCTCACTGCAAGGCATAAACACAAATTGAAAGGACTCATCCCAAGTTTAACTGCCCCAAAACTTCCTGCAGAGAACTACAGAAGTGAACTAAGACTGGTTGTAAAGGTGCACTGAAAAAGCTTGTATGTTTTCCTTACTTGCATAAGGACCACCTTTCCAGCTCTCATCTGTTGGGTTTGAATATTGGCTTTGTCCTCTTTCAGAGGCGTTTTTATCCATGCTGCTTAAAGACTGGTGATCCAGGTCCAAATCCTACAAGAGAGTGCAGAGCAGTTCCAGCAAGCTGAAACACTAACTCCCCACCAGCTATCACTTTGCAGATGACTTCTCTAATCCTAGAGTCAAAGGCTTCCTGCACCCATTCCTTACATCCTGTTTTACAATAACACCAAATACAATCTACTGTCAGCTCCTTGTCAGGTGTATTGACTACAACAGAGTATTTCACAAGCTAACCTAACACAAAACCCTTCAAGTCAGTTTATCACCCTCAGCTGGCTCTTACCAAGTGTTTTTCAGATGACTCTTCCTCCATTCCTACAGGCTTCCACGTCAGCAAGCTTCACAGAGTTCAAGAAACAAAGACAAGAATAATAAACAAACAAAATATCAAACAAAATAGAACAAAACAAAAAAGGTAAATATTGTTGCTTTGGAATTCGGTATCAATGAAAGAATTAAACTTATGGACTTACACATGAGGAATAGTTGTTTTGAAGATTTCTAGCATACAATTGCATGTCTGGCCCCAGACTTCAGGGCTGAATTTCTGTCCGTTGAGTATGACCAGGTTTTCCAGGCAGTTTGTTCCTGATCGTGCCAACTGCTCATTATCTGTCAAAGAAATCTTCCATATTTATCAACTTCCACAATATCAATGAAAAATTAACCATTCCCTATTGCTGCTCCATTAAATTTCTTACCAATACTGTGAAATGCACAATCTCTTGGCTCAAAGCCTACCTATACAATTTGTTACAACAATATGAACCTGAAGAACCTACTGAACAGGAAAAAGTTTCAAAATAGCCTTCATGAGATGGAGATCCAACCAGGGAAGACAAACCACGTTTGATCAAAAGATCCAGGTAAATGAGGTACCTTGTTTTACACACCAGTGCAGCTGGGCAAGTATGTCAGGAAGAAGGATCTCGTGCAAAGCCTCATAGAACTGTGTGAACACGTCACAGATGGCATACAGGGCGTGGTTGCACGTCGTGGTCATCCACTCTGATTTCTGGGACAGAAAATGAAAGTCTTTGGTCTCAGGGGATTCTTCCATGAGGACAGCACTTGGATTATACGTGGCTGCTCAACAAGGGACACAGCTCTGAGGAGAGAACTCAGAACTAAAGCCTCACTGCAGAGGTCTTGTCAGGAGTGTTTAGTTGGCCCCAAGAACACTGCTCAGAAAACTGCACACGTTCATAACAGGAGAACATTCTCCTTGGAAATAATCAGGCAGGCACACAGGTCACTGGACACTGTGGGGAGTTCCATCCATGGCACAGAATTCAGCAGGACACAAAACATGCTTAGTTAAGTCTGGGGCAGCATGGGTTGGCAACATCTGATGTCAATAGAAACTGCTGCCTCAGATGTGTGAGCTCCTAAAAAGACAACTCTAGGGAATGCTTGCTTTTGGGGTCTTTGTGGTTTTACCTCTGTTTGTTGTTCAGGGAGTTTCATGTTGTCAAAAATCCGAAACACAATTCTAAACAGGTCCTGCCACCAGTGCTTTTCAAAGGTATGCCCGTAACTCTTCATGATTTCAAACATCACTGTTAAGCCTCTGTAAACAAACCCAAACAAGTAGACGTCAAAATGTGTTCCTGTGATACCTTCACTAAATGAATTAAAAGAAAAAAGGAAAAAAAGAAAAGCTTTATTACCTTGTACGGACATCTAACTTGCAACGATTGATGATACAAGAAAGTTCAAACAAAATAGGAAACCATCCTCTGACCCACACTCTGTCCCCAGGAGCCACATTCATGTCATCACTTGTGTATTCCCTTAATACCTTGAAGATCAGCAGGAAAAAAAGATTTAAAGAAAAAATTATCTTAAAAATGTTTATTTGTGACAAGTTTAGGTACTACCAGAGGTACAGGCAGACCTGGAAAGTTAATAAGGAAATCTAGAATTGGCAGAAACCAGTTGTACAAGTGTCTGGGACCCTGACAGAGCAGGCAGTGGGGACATGCAGCTGCAGTGTAACTCCAGGCTCTCCTCAGCCAGGGATTATTGCATTCAGTATTCACACTACAGACTGAGGGAGCAGAGTACACATGTTTGTAACCAACTGAACTAGACACAGCTAGGGTGACAGAACAGGAAGCACCGCTTTCCAAGTCATCTTAACATCACAAAAACAAAAACAACCAAACAACCAAGGACTATTTAATTCAGTTATTTCCCATTTGGACTTACAGGACTCAATGTTACTTAACTAGCCCTAGTTTACTGCTTATGTAACACCAAAATTTCTCCTAAATCCAAATAAGCTTTGAATACCAACACTTCAATTGAAGTTTGAGTATGGAAGCTCCTTCTTAGCAGATTAATCTCCATTTAACAGTCGAAGAGAGTAAGAAAATGCAGCAGGTAAAAATTCCAGCGTACCTGTGGTCTCTCAGAGACGTATTTCGCGCAGTAGCGAATAAGCCTGATGGCTTCCATGCTGGTGTCTGGGAAGGCAACGTTACAGGCAAACTCAGAGAGGCATTTTACTGCGTCCTGAAACGAGTCAATGGCTGCTGGGAAATGCTGCTGAAAAATATTTGCTGTGAAGAACAAACAAATACATTTTTTAAAATTTACTGATATTGATATCCACAGATAAACTGCATCAATCTAGGCACATCACCCATGGGATGCTGCTATGGAACAGACAGACACAAAAGGACCAGATCTCCTGCATTAAACATGGTTCTTTGCCCTTTCTTGCACTCTTCCCTGTCCCACCCCACCACCTGCCCTGCAAAGTTCTACAGCAGAGTGTCTATATCTGGTTTGTCCTGCCCATGGCACTCAGGAGACTTAAAGGGTATGACCCATGTGCAGAGTTAAACAGTCTGGCTGCAAGGCTGTGTGTTCCTTTCCCTGGAAACACAACAGCCTTGTCCAGATGAGCCTTTTGAAGCAGACTCACAGCAGGCAGGCTAATTTGGGTGCATGCAGCTGTGCAGCATCACTTACTAACTATGTGTGCTGTGGTCTGAAAGGCCAGCTCCACGATATTCCCATCGTGGTCTGACGCTGCTTGATGAAAGACTGCAAAGATGTTTTTCCAGCCTGAACGGATGTTGCCAGCCTGAGAGTTCACCATCTGAGCAATGCAGCGGATCACCATGTCTCGAATAGTCGGAGACCTTAGGGAAAAAAAGCAGACAGAGGAAAGCAAGACTACTTTACACTGGCACAAAGTAACTGCCCCGCTTCCCTGCACATGGCCATCTAACCCAAGGGACATCCCTAAGTGGGAGTAAAGCAAGCTAAAGCAGGAACTGCAGTGCCTCACACCTGTTTTTCTTCATAATATGCTCAAAAGGCCTTAGGAAGTCTTTCTGGAAGCGGAAGTTGGCCAACTCTCCCTTCTCAAGAAATTTCATTGACAGCTGCCTTAGTGAGTCTACAGCAAAGATGGCAACATCTTCGTTAGGGTTACAGCCAACCTGGAAGGAAAGCATATTGTCAGACACTTGTCAGCTAACGTGCATTGAATGGAATTGTTTTCAGTATCAGAGTTTAGGCCACTAACAGCGGAGCGAGAAGCTGATTAAAGAAGTCCCACCATTCCTGCACGCTGTGTACGTGGGTGTGAAGGGGTACCTTATTGAAGTGGTCCCCGATGACGTGCCAGATCCTGGACCACTGCAGGCGGATGCGGTTCATGTTGTAGTAGGAGATCTCCACGATCTTCTGCAGGCTGAACATGCGCGGGTGGTGCGGGGACGCCAGCTCGTCCATGGACACGGCGCACAGCCAGCGCACAAAGTCCACTGCAGGGGAGGAGGCAGCTGTGAGCCCCGCTGTGAGCTGTGGGCCAGGGGCCCCGGGACCCCCCACACCTACCTATGGCGTTCCCGTCCAGCCGGGTGGAGCCCGTGAAGATCCTGCAACACAGCAAGGGGTCACGGCTTGGGGCCGGTCACAGCCCAGGGCTGCAGCAAAAGGTCAGCACCTCTGGAGGTGCTGCACAGCCCCCCAGGCAGGGACTCTGCACCCCTCGTGGTCCTGCTCCTTGGCAGGTACATGCACCTGCCCTCGGCCTGAGCATCCTCGTTCCTGCACCAAGGCACAGCCTGCTGTGCTCCTGCCCCACTGCAGGAACAGGCACAAGTTCAGCCAGGCCAAGTTATGCTGAACACTCATCTGGGTGACAGCACGTTAAATTCCATGGGGACAGTAAACAGACAGCAGGAAAGCTCTGCTGCAAGACTTTACTGGCTACCAGCCACTTTTGATCTTTATATCCTCTGAAAATATGGTTGGCTGTGGCTGTCAAAACAGACAGCAGGAAGACTATGGATGGCCTGTTGTCCCTTCTTCCCCTTCAGCTGTCCAGTCCTGAGAGGAGCTCAGAGCACTGATAGTGGTCCATACAGAACACTGACAAAGCACATTCCCAAATGTTCTGGACTTTGATGTGCTAACAGACACACTTATGGTTAGACTAAACACTGCAAGTCTGAATATATGATTGTGCAGACTTGCACAATTACATCAGTAGTCACTAAGAGCTCCCATTCCAACACCTGGTTTAGGACAGAAGCAAGGCTTCAGACAGCAATCCAGAAGGGCAGGTGACAGAGATGAAGGTCAGAGTGCAGGGGTGACACTGTCAGTACCTGTCCACTGCCACCACCACGCTCTGGGAGCTGGTCTCCCCCACGGACTCCTGGATGCTCGCCATGTGCCGTTTGTCAGCCCCGCTCCCAACCAGGGTCCCTGCAACAAGCCCATTAAAAACAGGATTTGCCATCAGGAAATAATGACTTTATGTTAACTCCAACACCAAACAAGTAGACAAAGAGAAGTGACTACTGCTTCTAGTCACCATGTAATTTATATGGAGCAGATGGTGCCTTTGCCAGATCTGTGCCAGATTATTACACAGCTAAACATCATATTGATTAGGTTAAGGTGATATGATATTGCTAATAAAATTGGAACAGATAAAATACTGTTTTAAAATATGAACTGTAAGTCAGCTACAAATAGTTAATGCTGCATACTTGTATGTGCATCATTGTGAAGTTCAGGATTAACAACCTTACCTAACCCCAGGCTCATGAACTCCTCTCCTGCAGAGGCATAGCCCTTAATGCTGCCTTCCCTCTCACGCCCAGAACCAGACAAATACCGAGTTTTCACACCAGTTCCTATCAGCTGGGCCAGCTCCAGCTGGCTAATACACTTCAGGATCTAAAACCAAAAGAAATTAAACACTGTGTTTATGCACACCACCACCTTTTTATTCTTAACATATATTTGTATTTAATATTTATGACCTTCCCAGGTTCTCCAACCATTCAAACAACTTTGGCCATGATAACACCTTTGGTGGAGCTAAAATATTACTAACAAAACTGAAAATGAAGTTGAGTGGTTCATTCAATATCATCAGCCACCACGAACCATTCCAGTACAAGTACAAAACAAACAGTGCTCCAAAACCTAACCTGGATCTCTAACTACTAAAGGATACCTTTTTATTACTTTTTACAGCATCAACTTTCAAGACTATAAACAAGCTGGAGCTGATAGAGCCTTCATTGTCCTGGAGAGATGAAAAGACTGGAACATGCAGCTATCAGCACCGGAGGAACAGTGTCCCACCCTAAACAGTTCAAATGCCAATGCTGTGCCTGCCATGGCACAAACCTCACTCTCCTCCTCCTTCTGCCCCCATGGCCACATCCCTTGGCTGGCACGAGCACCCAGGACAGTGTGCTGTGAGCCAGGACTGAGCATCTGTCAGCTCTGGAACATTTTGGCTGATATCATTTAGCCCAAGACTAGAGCCAGAGAACTCTGGCAGAAATAATAATAATAATAATAATAATAATAATAATAATAATAATAATAATGCAGAAATGCTCCCTTTAGCAACAGCACAGATTCAGAACTGATAAAATTGCTCCTGGAATATAGGCTTTAAGAAAATGCACATAATCCTGATAGCTCATCTTTACCAATCATCCACCGAAGTATTTTAGCCCTCATTTTTCATGCGCTCATGGTGTCAATGTTGCCAAACACTGCACAGACAAGTCTGGACCTGTGAGCTAGAATATTTTTGTTTCTATGAATAAGAATACAATAGTTTACATGCAGAATTTTCTGAAGTCAAATGAGACTTCTTATATCATTTAAATTCCATATCAGATGCAGCCACAAAAATTACAGTATTGTCACACAGTTTCCACAGGGACTTCAAAAGAATGCTGTGCATTACTTATATATACAGTAAAAAGAAACAAAAATTTAACAATATAATGCACTTCCTTCACATTTTAAAAAGGGTTCTGGGAGCTGACAGTAGAAAAAAAAACACGGCACCATGTTGAGTATTTAAACTAATAAAAATTTACCTCATGCCAAGAATTGCCAAGATAGTTGCCATCTGTGTGAGCAACTGTAATGAGTGTCTTGATGGTATCAATGTTCTTCTGTTTCATTTCTGTAATGCTGGAACTGGCAGTCAACAAGGAAAAACGAGCAAGGGCCTGCACGTAAGCATCTCGTTCAAGCTACAAGGCAGAGAAACAAGCATCAAAATCCCCAAAGAACCAGAGAAGGCAACTTGCCTACTAATTTTTCTTCTGTGGATAGCTGGCACACTTAGAGCACTTTCCAGCTGAAGGATGCCAGTTAGCAAATGCTCTTATAGAAAAGAGTTGAAGAGGTTTGACACCAACCTGCATTCCAAAGATGCAGGCTATCCTAATGGCACAGCGTATTCCCTCCAAGCACAGGGATGCAACTTCTGTGTCATCACAGTTCTGCAAGCCAACGCTGTAAGCTGCCAGCAGAGGAGTCCAGACAAGCTAAACACAGGAAGAAACGAAATTCAGAGGTCTCTTACGACTTTAGCCCAAAACACTGGGATACTGAAGCCAAATATATCCAAATTAGCAAACTCTTCAGAGTAATTTTCCACTTTTTCCCCATGCTTGCCACTCTTGATAACAGAGACACAGCGAGAGGCTGACACTCACTTTGAACATGGGCCTGACGTGGTCCAGGTGGGTGGCACTGGTGAAAGGAGCCTTGGCGTGGCTCACTGCCTCCATGAGGGCCTTGGCTGTCTTTGCCATTTGCTCCATCTCCAGGTTGTACAACAGCCTCCGCTGCTTCTCGCTGGCCACACCTGCGGGGAGCACCCCACACAGACACTGCCCAGCTTTTCCTGCAGGAGCACATCCCACCCCTCCACACCGGGCGGCACGGAATGGTAAACAAAGCTATGGCACGTGAAACCTAAAGACAGAAATCCTGCAAACTCTTACAGGTCAGGAGGCTGCCCCAGGCTGCAAGCAAGGAAGTCCAGCACTACAAACCACACTGAAACTTCAGACTTCACTCTGTACAAAGTAACTAATTCAGCTCTATCCTACATAACCCACGCCACTACCCAACTGTTCCCAGCCAGAGGTGCACACTCTATCAAGTCATTCTGCCTGTAATTTGGATGGAAAATCCTGCACCTCCTTAGGCTCACGTCCCCAGAACAAAACAACCCCCACCAACATGATAGATAAATTAATAAGTTAGTGTTTCTTTATCCTTATGCTACAGGGTGCAACTTCAATTCTCAAGCAAATTAATTTTGTTCCTATTTTGATTGAGAAAACCTGCAAACAGCATGAAAACGCTGGAAAAGCCACTATGCTGAAGATTCAGAATTCACTGATTTGAATTAAATTAGTACCAGCTATTCTGAGCAAAAGTAGGGTACAGCTGGGGATGCTGGTTTCTACTGCATGCTACACACAGAAACCCTCATTTGGTCTGGATGAGGAGAGGTGATGATAGATTATGACAAACTCTCTAATCTCTCTGGTTTGCAAACACTATCACAGCCACTGAACTACGGGGGGAGACAAAAACCAGCCCAAACCAAGCCCTCACTCATTGTCCAGCACATAAAAACAGGTTCATTGCAAAGTTCCCCCTCGAGTTACTCCTCACACGGGTGTTTAAAAACCCCAAGGGCTCTGGTTTCTAGCAGTGCTCTGCAGAGGTGCCAGAGGCTCCCAGCACAGCAGGCAGTGCTGAGCTGTAACTGAGCCAGTTTCCTTCCATACAGCTCCAAATGTAATTTTCACAAGGGCTCTGCACACCACCGTGCCACCCCCAGGCTCCTGCCACAGCCCAAGACCCCATGGCCTTCCCAGTTTCTGGTTCCTTCTTACTTGGTTTGCTACACTTGGTTGCAATTGCATATTCTTTTGTCTCTTTCATTGCAATTTTCTTTCCTTCTATTTCTTCATAGATTGTGGATAAATACTCTTCTGGCAGGTCTTTACTGTCATTGATTCCTCGATTCATTTTGATGTACTGCTCCTTTGTCATTTTATTTTTTACCTGTAAGAAGGAATAAGTTGGATATCAGATTTTCAATGCAAGTCCCAGGGAAATTTGAACTTCTCTAAGTTTGGATTTTTTAAACTTTTACCTGTGGACTGTGCAAGTCTGTGGTCAGCATTATAATGGAGTATGCCAAAACATAGGCAGTGTCTGCACTAGCAAATAGTGTTTGCCTGAGGGAGGAAAAAACAAAACAGCTTTATAGACTCCCAATTCCTGAGTCCATTAGCTCCCTTCATATGCACAAAGAATACCCAGAAGTGCTGTGGATTCAACCAAAGAGCCAACAAAGGCTGAAGCCAGCATTAGAAACGCATCAAACCCCAGGCAGTGTAAAACACAAATAAAAAGCTGGGGGAAAGCACACCATCTTTGCAATACTGAAAACTAGAGGTGGCTGAGATTTTCAAGTACATTCCCTACTGATTACCCAAAGAACAATAATGTATAATCTTTAAAAAGTTAAAGGACAGCTTATTTTTCACTCAGAGTTTCATAAAGATTGATACAAAGCCAACCCACTGATACACCAACTGGACTAAGGAAAGCCAACTAATTAAGCCTGACTAAACTTCAGTGCTTATTGCATTAGGAACAATAGCAACTTTGCCTATTTGGTATCAAATAGAGACACATACACATTTTGTTCCACATCTAACAGGCAAGCAAAAGCATTGTAACATCCTCTTAGCTGTTTATGTCATGAATTTTTTATTCTAGCCATTTCTACTGCTTCATATTGTTCTTTATACTTGACTGATCTACATTTGTCTAAAACTGTCTCTGTATTAGCTGTTGCATTTTAACACCCTTAGGGCTTTCCTTCTCCAGCAATTCCTTCTAGCAAGCCCTTGGGATCTAAGGAAATGCCAGCACCAGCATCCTTCCTACCCAGCACCAGCAGCAAGATCTCCTCCTCACACAGGCCTGCCCGAGTCCCCAGCCCCAAGGGAACAACAGGGCATGTCCAGGCAGGGGGTGTCCTTTGGGCACGGATGTGACACAAGGGGCTGGATTACCGTTGGTTGCACTCGATGTATCTGGCAGCAAACTTCTCCATTAACCTGTCGATCTTCTGGGCCTCGCCCGGCAGCCGGAAACCTTCCAGAAAGATCCGCAGAGCAGAGACAAAGTCCTTGCCACAGAAATCCAGCTGATCCACGTAGGCATACATCACCTCCTTGTTAAACTTGCTGCTTTCCCCGAGGAATTCCCCTACCTGAGTCTAAAACACACAAGAGGCAGTTATTACTGTGCAATCCTAGTGCCAGCTCTGCAAGACCTGCACAGCTCAGCTCTCAAAGCTGACACCCCACGGGGCACAGAGCAGCCTTGGAGGGGTGCATGGGGACAGGGCTGACAGATATCCCCCTCAGTCTGCATCTGCCTGCTTTCCCCCCTGCCACAGGCAAGGTCTGCCTTAGTGCAGAGGCAGGGAGAGCTGCACTGTGCCCAGCTGCTCACACAGCAGAGAATGCTTTGGCACTGCAGCACACGACCCTGCTGCGCTGGCACGTGACACTGCTGTGTGTCCCCGCAGCCCCAGGGACAGACAAAACCACATCCCACTGACAGGGAACCCTGCAGCACCCCACGGGGAGGCCTGGGGCAGTACAGCAGGCAGCCGTGGCAGTAGGGTGCCCGTGAGGAGCCCTGCACGTTCACTTCTCCGAGGTGTGAGCTCAGAGCAGGGGCACACAGGGACAGGGCTGGGGGTGCTGGGTCACCCCAGTGTCAGTGTGTTCACTATGTGATCTTACAGAGCACAGGCGTTCCTCCTGGTGCAAGAACTGTGCCAGGTCCTCTGCTGTACTGCCAAGCATCCCCTGCTCCTGCAGATACTGTATTCCTCTCTTTGGCTTTTTATTAAACCTGTTCAGACAAAAACACGGGAAATTTGACATACAATTAAAAATATCACAGCCTATAAAATTTGAGTTTTACAGAGTCCTCATAAATCAAAGATTCTGTGTTCTTGTCCTTTCTTCCTAGTTAGGAAAAAAGTTAAAGAATGTGTAACAAATCTATTACCTATATCACACCATAGGCTCCATCTCATAAGTACGTTGGGCTGCTGATAACCTTAGAAATTATTGCTGGAAAACTCCAAAACTCACCTTTTTGAACATTAAAAATTAGAGACTTTACATGAAATGTTAAAAATGTTGCTGTTCAAGGCCTTTTTCTAGCATTTACAGACATGAAGACCTTCAAATTAATGAAAAAGAAGTAAAGCATAGCTGCACAGGGTTTTAATTCTACAAACTCTATTTCAATAAAGGACAACAAATCATGTAAGAGCTGCAAGACAGCTGTGTCCCTCAAATCAATTTCTCTCTAGATGCACACACTCTCGTGGGAGCTGAGGCAGCAAAAAGGAAAGCTGTGAAAACCCCTTCCTCTCCACCCAGGATTTTATGGAATTCCTTTTAACTAAAACAGCTCCAGCACTGGTTTTTGACAGCAGCAGGTGAGAGTCTCCAGCATTAATGTAAATTTGTGAGTGTCCCTACAGGTGTGGCCGTGAGACCGTAACAACACATTTCATTGCTAGTGAACTTGAGTTCTCCTGTCCTACTGGGCTTACAGTTCTATCCCGTGTTCAATTATTTCCTTTTGTTGCTTGATGACTTCAAATTGCTCTGGATCGTCTGGGACAGCAGTCTGGGTACCAACACTTCCAACTCCCGAGGACACCGTGGAGTCCAGGGAACTGACACTGCTCCGTCTCCCTCCAGGGTCCAGGCATTTGCCTTCAGCCATCTCCTGCTCAGATGGTTTATATGAACCTATTCACAGACAAGGTGAGACTTCATTTATCTGGTTCAGTCAAGAGCTTTTAAGCAGAAATCTGTGAGTCAATACTCCTATTTTACTATGTATACCTTTTGGCAGTCTGCACTACACTACATGAAGATGATCTGCTGATGCAATTCTAAAATAATCCAACAAAAGGCAGAAAAGCAGCAAATGGACAAATTCCAGCACTTCAACTTGGTAACTCCAAGACTGCTGACATGTCCTGTTCTACATGAGCCTTTACAGCAGGCAAGGACTGGCTAAAGCTCATCAACAGAACACAGTTATTCCAACCAGACACCTGGAGAATCAGTTACTGCAACAGCACCAACAACTGTTTGTAAAACACCTCCCTCGTGTAAACAAATTGTTAGGTACAAACCTGGCATCCACACTTCTGAATAGCTTCTACACACTGAACAAACACATAAGTGAACTGATTAAATAAGCCAGTCTCTCCACACAGAAACAATCTTACCCAAGCCAGTCTGATGATTGGGGTTCACATAAAGGTCTTTGCTCCATTCTACCATGCATTTTAAAATAGAAACCAAACATTCAAGTCCTTTTTTCCTCAGGCTTAGTTCCTAAAACACGAAGAAGAAGAAGAAGACTAAAATAGAAAAAGGAAAACCAAACCAACAAACCCTGCTGAAAACAGTCTCTACAACAGTCTCCCTCTAAGGACTGGAAAAGTATAATCTTAAAAATAAAATGTTTCTGGTGGAGATATGGCACAAGGTCTGTGCAAAGCAAACCACAGACAGTACCACTGGCTCATGAGCTCCAGACAGGAAGACATTTACCTGGGGCAGAGGAAGGCCTGTTTGGTTCTCTCTCCCCTGGCAGTGCAACTAGAGACCAGAACCAGCCTGGTCCCACAGTGCAAACAGGCAGTGAAGTCACCAAGTGATTAATGGCACTGCTCCAGCGTCCAATTCAAATCACCAAACTAATAAAGTTATCAGTAGGTTACAGACAGCATGAACCTCGGGAAGTGTCAGCAACAACGCAAAGATAGCGCTGTTCATGAAACAATAGTGCCTTGTCCTCAAAGCTGTTGTCCTTACCTGTAAAGGTGTCATTCCCAACTCGTGCCCACTTCGTCCCTGGGCAATTTTGGACAAATCGTTTACAAGACGTTCAAATATGTTAGCAGCATTTAAATCACAATCATAGTTCACATAAATATCCACTACACACTGGGCATCTGGAAAACAAAAGGAAATGGAAGTATTAGGATTCTGTGCCAAAGAACTCTTGAAAGGAATCAGCCAGTTGGAGCAGGCAGTGCAGATGAATCCAGACATTCAACCCAAGCACTCTAGGATCAAATGCAAATTTTCATACTTAAACATTACATGTGGCATTTTTTTCTCAAAATAATCTTCATCTGCTGCCAGAAGAAGTGATTCTGTTACACAGTGGAAATACCTGCACAAATTCTAGTTAAAGTCTGAATCACCATCCATTTGTGTTCGAAGGAACTTGAAGAAGTCTCCAGAATATTCAGGAAGATCTCTTTGAAGAACACCTGCAAAACAAATAAGGTTAAGGACTTGATGATCTGAAACTTATTAGAACCACATCAAATGTACAGATTCATTTCTGTTCAGTAATTTCTCTTGAAGAGTAACATTTCATGCATAGCAGAATTTGGATACAGTAGTAATATATTAGTTTAGTAAGCAAACCAAACGAAGACATTTAAATGGAAGTTCCAGCTGTCTTTTTACCATCACAGTATTTTGAGAACTAGAGTGTAGGCAATTAATAGATTAAAAGTCTCTCACCTCAATCTGCATTTTTAAATGGGTCTTAAAATTTGAAAGTAGTGTGAGGAAGATGGCAAGAGAGAGCTCAAACACATCAGGAACAGAAGAGACTCCATTTTTAGATAATGCTACACAAAGATATTGCTTGATTGCGTTGATGAACATTTCGTGTGTCCTGAAAACCAGACCAGCATTCTGCAGCACTGAGAGAAGCAGCTGGAGAGACACAACCTTGGAACGCAATTCATGGGATCTAGAAAAAATCCAACATTAAATGTATTTCTGTATTTTCTTAGTGTGTACTTGCAGTCGACATTAGCACTTCAGATTTCTTCCACATCAGGAAGAAATTACTGCTTTTTTGATTCATTTAAATGCAGGGGGCAAGAGGGGTGGAAATCAGCCAAGTGAATTTTGAACTTCTACCATCCAAAGTTGAATTTTTTTTCAGCAATATTAACATCTCAGACTAGCCCAATAAATGCAGCTCAGTGCTTCTTAAGCACTTCCCCACTGTCCCATCAAAAGCCTCACAAACACTATAGTCAAGGCCACTCCAACTGGTAAGATTAATGAGGCTATTATGCAAAACCCAACAATCTCAAGTACTGAATTTTTAATAATTTGAAGCTATTTTTAATCCAAGCCATCTAAACCAAGGGCCTGACAAGTGGATTTTGAACACCTGCTGAACTATACAGCAGCTGGTTAACCATGTCCAAAAGCTACCAGGAGAGGAGAGAACAATAAATCCAGTCTCTTACTTGGGATCGGGTGGTCCTTCCCCCAGAGGCTTCATGGAGAGCTTGCACAGTGACCTGAACACTAGGAAGGCATCCTTCTGTAGAACGTGGGAAAACCTGGCAGCACCTGGATGTCCAGACACATCCGTTTCCTTGGGAGTAAGAAACACAACACACACCTCAGTGAGACACAGCAACAGCGCAATTAGGAGACCCCACAGCTCCTCTGAGGATCAGCTACAGCTTCAACTAAACCTAACAGGATTGCAAGGGATCTGGATCTTTTCACACATGCTGACTGACCCTTCATCTCTGCCCCCACTCTGTATTAAAATACACCGAATGTCATCAATTTCAGGACAGGTATTTCCAATATATGCTTAAACTGCAGCTGCTGCTTCCTTTTTGAACCTGAGCAGGACACACACATTAGAGTTGGTGTCCCTTTCTTCCACCAAATCCCACTCCATTAGTTGTCACAATAAAACCATTTCTTCTTTTGCAGAAGTACATTGGCAACCAGTGCAGTTATTTACCAGATTATCAGTGGAGGAAACAGACTGCCCATCATCTGAAATGCCGTTTGTCTGTACATTTTCATTGCTAGAGCCAGAAAGGAGAGTATCTGCAGTCTCCAATGCAGGCAGAGCCTTGGCAGGTTCCGTTACCTGCTTTTCTTCAGCCACTAAAGGGGAAAAGGAAAAACGATTAAAATCACGCATGAGGAGTTTTCTATCCCATGACTTTGTGAAGCTCTGAGCGGCACAGAAGTGGCACTGCTAAAGGAGAAAGTTTCCCAGCCACCAGCAAAAGAGTATTGTGATACAATCAAAACCTGCTCCGGCTTGACAAGATACTTTGTCCTTGTCATGATACTTGGTAACAAAAATTTTACTTCCATGCTTCTAGAATCAAAACATGCAACTATTTTACTTTAGAAGGCTTCACTACCTTTCACAGCTGACTCCACCACATCTTCCAAAATGCCTTGAACCATTTCCTTTCCTCCACCAACTGTTTCCTCTAATGAAACACAGAGAGAATTTTTAATTTAGGATTTTTGTTTAGGAAGAGGATTAAAAAGAAAAACATGACAGAGGCAAAAGGATAAAAATTTATCAGTTTTCTTCAGCAGGTCTCGTTGAAAGTCATTTCTGAGAAGTCATTCAAAAATACCCATTGATGTTATTTATGTTGTTTGAATTAAGGCACTGATATTTTTAATACAGTTATTTTGTCATTTCTATTTATCAAATGTTACAAACACTCCTAATTTGGATGCAGTATGTGCTGAGTATACGCTCTTCATCATCTGAGCCACTTTTACCACAGGACTTCAATTACCTGAGAGTGGTTCTGCCACTTCCCACACATCACGACAATTCTCTTCCTTCCCTTACCCTTTATCAACCTGCCCAAGTCAAATTCCATTGTAATTCTCTACAGACAAAGCACACACAGTTTAACTGGAATTCTCACATCAAATTCCATTGTAATTCCCTACAGATAAAGCACACACGGTTTAACTGGAGCTCCAGGGAGAACAGGAACCTTTCTGTTAGTTACAGCACAGACAGGCTGAGGACAGCAGCACGCTCTGAAAGCCCAAGGAGAGCCTCGGGAGCCCCCTCAGCGCCCCTCGGAGCGGCCTCCAGGGCGGCCGAGCCAAACACCAAACACGGACCCGCGGGTGCTCACCTGGCGCCGGCAGCGCGGGGCCCCGCGGCAGCTGCCCCCGGCCGGGCTCCCCGGGGCTGCCATCCCCGCGGCCGGGCTCTCCAGCGCCGGGCTGCTCCCTGCGGCTGGCATCTCCCGTGCCGGGCTCCCCGGGGCCGGGCTCTCTGCCAACGCCGGGCTCCCCGGGG
>VXBN01005130.1:125902-137750 GCA_013397395.1 Sinosuthora webbiana
GGGTTGAGGGCGGGGCTGAAGGCGGGGCTGAGGGCGGGGCGGGTGCAGGGGGCGGGGCCGAGGCCGAGGCGGGGCCGAGGCCGGGCGAACGCGGCTGCCGGTTCCTGGCCGCAGTGCTCCCGTTTATAACGCTGGTAAGTGTCTCGCAGTTCGCATTATTCCTGTTAACACTCACAGTCCTGTAACGAGGCATGGAGAGGGAGCACATGTGAAAAAGCCAAAGCTGTACATTAATGAGGACTCAGTAAAATCTAAATTTTCAGTCACAGAAATCAACCCTCCGTTAATGACCTCGTACCAAATTGTATCTTGTCCCTTTATCCTTTGCCCACGCGGTAAAGCACCTCACAGCCGAAATGCAGTTCCTGGCTCCAAAGCCAGCACGCTCTGTGGCAATAATCCGAATTTACTCGCACACCCTCCTCGCTCTATTGACCACCACTGCACACAGCCGTCTCTTCCATGAAATTCCACAAAAGTGTCCTTCCAATTTAGATGGCCACACCTAATAGAGAGCACAGGAACACATTTGGTTCTCTAGACTGCAGTTTTGCTTCCTTTTTTCCAACAGCAGGACTCTTGACTCTTTAAAATGTCATTAATGAACCTTTAGTGTCGATTTGTCAAGAACCACAATTTGTGTCCCCAAAACCACTAACAAAGGCTCCAAACACCTGTGCAAAGCATTAGTTTAGTATTTATTCCCAGGGAAAATTGACCAGTGCTTGTATTTTTAGGCACCTATTTTCTAAATATATTTTCCCAATCATAAATGTGGCTGCAAACCCACCCCCCGGTGTACAAGGGTGACACGTGGTTCTCCTGTCACTTACACTGCTGCACACTAAGGGCAATTCTGCTGTTATCACTGAAATTACAGTGATGCAGAAGTGACATAACTAAAAGACAAATAAGGCCCTGAATCTTGTTTGAGAGTTGCTGACTTAGTTATTGACACAAAAGGAGGCTGTAATTACTGTCAGCAGCATTGCAGAACTAATTAAGCAGCAGAGCTCTTCACGTATTGTCAGCCAAATTATCAGTTCTGATTTTAGGGGTTTTATTGTGGGGCAGGATTAGTTCTCAGGAGAGAAGCAAATGGATACAGGCTAGCTTTTAGAAAATAGATTGAGCAGATGGTTTAACGGAGATTTAAAAAAAAATTCTATCAGGCCAACCCTCTGTTTTTGAAATGACAGAGCAGCATCTGAATTCCTAGGTGTACTGAGGTTCTGGTCTGGATTCCAAAGAGCCCAGGGCAGCACCAGGCCTGGGTTACCGTGGGCTCTGGCTGCCAGTGGCGCAGGGAGAACACAGAGCTGGTGGAGGGCACGCTCTCCTGGCTGACCTTTGGTTACAGCCAGGGCTCCTTCTGCCTGAGCACAGGGGCACCGGGGCTCTCCAGCACGGGGCACGACGCCTCGGTGTGTGCCAGGCCACACATCGCCCCGGCACCAGAGACAGGCAGCTGTGGTGTCTAATTCAGCCCGCTCAGCACACAGGGCTCCCCCCGCGCCGACACCCCTGTGTGACTAAGGCAGCGAAAGGATAACGGGGCTGATATCGCTCCGATTCTCAAACACTCTTTTCCTCGAAGCACGTTGAGATTACAGCAGCCATTTTCCTGAGGAAGGACGTGGATTGTTTGGCTGATTCAGAAGCAGCGTGGCCCAGCCCAGTGCCGCCACTGAGCACACACGGTGCTGCAGAGCTTGGCTGCGTGTGTGCATGTGTGTGTGTCAGTGGCTGCAGGCAAACAAAGACTGGAAGCCTTTCCAGTGGAGAGAAGGCAGACCAGGGGGAAGGAATACGTGTGTCTGCACGCCTGTGTTTGCCAGTGGATGCAGTGCCAATTACCAGAATTACTGTTAAACTGCTATAAATAGCTCCTTGTGGCAAATACGTCTGTAGTGCGAGACATAAATCATGAGCAAACAATGCCGAGCAGGTGGACAGAGTTCACAGTTTGTACAAGCTACTTCCTTGGCAAGAAGCATCTCTGGACTCGTGCCCAGAGGCCAGGTGCTCCGTGCTGACTGACAGGACTAACCTCGCAGCACTTTCCCACTGGTGTATTGCTACAGTTTGCTTTGGGAAGGAAACCACACTCTACAAATAGATCCAGAAGGGACAGGAAAATTCTTGGAAAACCAGCACTGGTGTGTACAGTAGCTTAGTTCCCAGTCCAGCATCAGCAGAGAGCTTCTTTTCCCTTCTTCTGCCCATTTTTAACCATTTCCTTCAGGACTGATTCTATTTACCCTGCCTGGCTTCCAGCCACCTTTCCTGCTGTCCACAAGTGTACTTACTAGTGGATTTCCCAGGGGGGTCCTCATTTGATTCACTCTCTCAGCTCTCTAATTTTTTCCAGTTCAGCACTGCCTGCCCTAATATCAGTAATTCCACACAGTGAAGCCTTCTCCCACTGCTAGCAGTATAACTGAGGTAACTGTTAAGTTTTGCCAGCCCTGCACCTCTGCCAGCCCTGCCCGGCTCCCACACCTGACTGCAGCTCTTCTGCTCGTGCTGGGATTTACCTTTTAGCCCAGCATTCTACCTTGGAGTAAGCTACAAATGATAAAAGCAGTATTTTGAGCATGTGAGATTTTTACAATCTTAAGTAAATACAAATTGAATTCTTCTTTCCTTATGAAGCCATCAGGGCAGATCAGATTCACAGTTCTCTCTCACAAGACAACATGAACTTTCCTGTAAAATATCTGAAATACATATTTTGGCTGTACCCCATATCTGCAGTTTTCATATTTTTCACGTTTCAAAGGACTGGCAGCCTGTCCAAAGAAAGCAGACACTTATCCCACAGAATAATTTTGTTAAAATCCCACCTTTCAATCAAAACCAAGTCAGAGATTTTTTTTTCTCTTGTCCTAGCAGGAGGAGCCAATGCTGAGCTCAGCTGTGGTCCCAGACGCACATGAAGGTATTGCAGTAAATCACATGTGCTGGACAGAAGCAGACACGGGCCCTTCAATGCTGAACTGCAGCCTCTGTTCCTTGTCATGATAACAAATAATATGTAACCGTGAGAGGATGTGTTAGGAATGTAACAGTGTTCAGACAGCCAGGGATGCAACGGAATCTGAAGATCAGACTTTAAATAAAAGTGTTCACACATTCAAATATGATTGCCCTCATGGCCCATGTTACTGAACAGCCACTGCTCTCACTGACAGCAGTGTGTGTTTCTCATGGGCAGCAGCCCTAAACACAGTCATTCTAAGAGTTTAACATATTCAGGCTTGAAAATTTCAATCTGTTTCCCTTTTACAGTGTTTAGAACCATATTTAGGCCACAAAAGTCTGCAATTATCTAAATACAGAGAAACATTAGAAAGAACATGTTTTGAAAACAACAAAAAGCGTATTTATTTTTAAAAGATAGCAGTCAGAGTGAGGGAGCAGTTGGGAAAAATATTTTTGCCAGCTCCTGCTTCTGCCTGCAGAGCGAGAAGTGTAATTGTCTGGAAAGATGCAAATGCAATCGAGTAGTTCCCACACCCTGAGGTGCTGGAGAGGTGGAGGACTCGGGGCTGGATAATCACTCACTTCCAAATTTCCTGTCTGAGAGGTGATAATGAGACTTCACTTGCCAACCAGCAAGTGCTAGTTCGAGCTGTGTGTATCTGAATGGCGCAGAAGTGGCTGTTCCACGTTGTGTCTGTGCACAGCACAGCCTGCTCTGCACTGCACTCTGCTTTGCACCAAGGCAGGGGAATAACGAGGCACATTTTATTGACAGAAACCTCAAATTCAGTAAAAACAAGGATATCACAACACTAAGCTACTGAAGATCCTGGTTTTCAGTTGTGGTGGGTTTCTATCCGATATGAGTAGCTCTATGAGGAATTAAAATGATAAATGACCTTCTCTCTGACCTTTAATCTGTTCTTTGTGTCTCATCATTTCTTGTAAGAAACCCAGAGTGTCATCAAGAAATGTCCCTAGCTTTACCACACAGTATAGACCCTATTCATGTGTGTGCACAACTCCTGATGTCTTTCACAAAGCCACTTCCTTGGCTCCTTGACTCAGATTTAAGGAGGCTTGTTTCCTTTCCTCTCAGCAGGAAAGCCTTCCTCTCTCCGCTCATTACTGAACTCATTTATTCTTGAGCTGCAGTTAGGTATTCTTTAGAGGAGTCTTCATTGAGACAAAAGGAGCTTTGTTTTGGCTTTGCTTATTGTATCTTCTTCCTATTGGACTGGAATTAACATGCATAACCCAGCTGGTCCAGTGAGCTATCCAGTCACTCTTATTTTACTTAAGCTTCATTTTCTTTGACCTTGCAGTATTTCCCAAATGCTTTATGAGACTAAATGTTACTGGATCAGAAGAAACCTATTGACAAAACTGAAGAGTGTGTGCAGAAATCGGGGCTATGGAACATACCCTCTCTCCCTCCACACTGGTTCCGTTTATAAAGTGCAAAATTATTTTTCTATGCTGTTGTCAATGGAAACATGTCCGCAATCTTCTTGAACATCTCTGTCTTATCTTTATATTATATCTTTTGACCTTCTTTCCAAAACCACTGTTTTAGTGCTCTAGTTTCCCCTTGTCTCTGTACTTCACCACTTAAGTCCCAGCCACCATTTTAAGGAAAGTTACAAAAAGCAAAGGTACAAAAACTGCGTTGCAATATGTTGAACTGACACGGAGAAAGAACCTGTTAACTGTCCTGCTCTGGTGTTCTAAAGCAGCATGTTCAATCTGAAACTGAAATGTTTCTGTAATTTGTTCAGCAAGTGGAATGGAAAAATAATTTCCATGTAATCATCCCGATGAAATGCGAAGACTCAGACTTACCAACCCACCCCCTGCACCCTGCAGTGAGTGGGCGTTAGTGACCTCAGCTGCCCTGGCCGTGTGGGCCCTCACAGGGCGTGCTGCGCTGCCTGGGGGGCACCAAACAGAAACCCAGCGCACAGTGCACACACAGACCACTGCCCGGCCCTCGGGAGGGGCACAGCACACACTCTGGTGCTGGAAATGCAGAAACCCAGCGCACACTGCACACACAGACCACTGCCCGGCCCTCGGGAGGGGCACAGCACACACGGGACTTTGGTGCTGGAAATGCAGAAACCCAGCGCACACTGCACACACAGACCACTGCCCGGCCCTCGGGAGGAGCACAGCACACACTCTGGTGCTGGAAATGCAGAAACCCAGCGCACAGTGCACACACAGACCACTGCCCGGCCCTCGGGAGGGGCACAGCACACACTCTGGTGCTGGAAATGCAGAAACCCAGCGCACAGTGCACACACAGACCACTGCCCGGCCCTCGGGAGGGGCACAGCACACACTCTGGTGCTGGAGTGGTGACAGCACAGGTCTAGTGCAAGCCTTGTCAGAGCATCAGCCGCTCCAAGAGAAGACTTTGCACTCCTCTGAAGAGCTGCTCTCTCTCCTTGTGCTTGGGAGAGAGCAAGAATAAAAGACATTTTGCCACCTTCCCCAGGGACTGACAGAGCTCTGGGCTGCTGTCAGAAGTCTCCAGGGACTCCCCGGAAGGTCTGAATTGGGGAGGTGAGCACTTGGGACTATTGATGTAATAAAACATCACGGAGGTCAGCAGTGGATGTAAAGCTGTAAACCTGACTGCACAATCCAGCTCGAAGCATGCTGAGAATGGGGAAGAACATTCTGCTTTGCCCTGCACACTCCATACTCACCTCACACTAGGGTGTCCCTGTGAGCTATAAAAGACAAACATCAGGCCAGAGAGAGATACCTATGACTTTGGTAAGTTTTTGTTTAAACAAAGCATTCTCTATCAAATTATCTTTTCTTTTTCCCCTGAAAAGCAACCACCTCAGCATAGCACCAAGCCCACAGTTCTATCTTCCATGGCAAAGCACATGAGCCTCCTCCTAAGTCTGTTACCAGTGTCTTCCTGTTAAGACTTGCACAGCGTTTACACTATAATTCAAATGAAAGTGTTCTGTGATTCCACGAGTGACACTGTCAGTTTAATGGCATTTTTATTGTGCTTACTTCTAATGTTTCTGCACAAGATCAACCAGAGAAAAATAAAAAACCTGTAGTGAAAATATCAATAGTACAAAAAATCTGATTCCCCTTCCCTGGTGGGACTGCTGTAGTTGATTAGTATTCTGTTAGAGCTGGTGATGATTTCCTGGAACCTCTTTCTCCTCCTGCACTGGGACATCAAAGCACTGACCTTATACAAGTGGTCATAATTCCAAAGTGCTGATGCAGGCAGGTGTGCAAGGCTGTAGTTTCACAAATGGCTTTAAACAGATCTGCAGGTGAGTTACCGCCGGCAGAGGAATCCCATCCTTCTCCCAGCCCTGCCCTCACCACGAGACTGAGCCCCTCCTCTCATGCCAGCAGCAGCTCTTGGGGAGGGCACCCTGAGCCTGTCAGGGAGCAAATCTCACTAAAAAAAGGCCTTTTGTTTGTTTGAATCATCCTTAATTTGAGCTGGATCAGCTGATCAGTTCCTGATCCTGTTCACCGCAGTATCACAAAGGAAGTGGTGAAAACTGCAGCGATGTCGAAAGGGAAAAAAGGGTAGCTCACACTTCAGTTAACTCAAGTTCAACAATAAAAACACAGTCCAAGCTACACAGAGGACTCAGTGTTTCCCAGATACATGAATTCAGCATTATAGATACAAAATATGTGCACTACATTAACCACGGAGAGAGTTTTATACCAGATACAAGATGCACAGGGAGCCTATAAATGGCAAAATTATGTATTATGACCAAGCTCTCTATTTCGTGCTGATGTGATACCAAACTGGCTCAGCCCATCCTTAGGAAAGATCTTCAGTTAATCCAATGCAGACCTCCATCACTCCATTTAGTGGAGAAGAATTCATGTATCGTGTCACAAATGCACGTTAGCTTACTCCTATACTCCAGTATTAAAATAAATCTGACCAGAACTGCAGGTGCAGACGATCAAAGGCAGAAGCCCGATGTCTGTGCAGCTGCCCTTGGAGCGCTGGTGTCACAGACACAGGAGATGCAGCAGCAGGCTCTGTGCGGTTTGCTCCTTTCCCCCCGCAGCACAGGGCTGTCCCAGCCCGCCAGCCCCTCAGAGCTCTGCTCTGGGGGGAGCACAATTCCCCAGAGCCCTCGCTCAGCTACAGCTGAGAGGCCCAGGACACACGCCGAGCCCCTTGCCCCGGCATCTTCCACACCTTCAGCACCTCTGAGGTGAAGAGCACCGAGAAGAGCAGAGAACAGAACTGGAGGAAAGGAAAGAAGAGCAGGTGGAGGGATGCCATGTATTCCACATGGATTTATCTGCCATCAAACATTTTTTTCTCTGATCTTCAACTCTCTGTTCCACACGGAAGATTATTTCCAGCTTCAGTTGTGAGAACACCGCGAGTTTTGAGCCAGCTCCATAATTCCACCTCGTCATTGCAATTTCTATACATTGCTGGTGCTGACACAGAGGCAGGTGGCTTCTCCTGTCCGATGTACTGGCAGAGGAAATAATGCAAATGCAGTCAGGAGGAAGCAATTTATAACAAAAACAAACATTATTGTTCATGATACTTTTACTTCATGTATTTACAGAAACAAAATACAGAGAGTGAACCCATGTTTGACTGTGTTAGCTCAGGGCAAATACTCTTTTGCCTACAATCTGCAAAGCTTCCAGCAGCCCTTTTTAGTGCTTCCCCAAAAGAAAAAATTCTGTAAGAATGTTAATTTGTCAGAAAAAAACGTAAGGAGTTGCAAACTTTTAAATGGCCTCGTATGGGAAAAAAAATCACTTGGAACAACCCAAGCTAAATTGACTATTTAATCAAAATCTGACATACTTCCAGTTTGCAAAAGAAAAAAAGAATTTGCAAAATTAAAAAAAAAAAAAATCATCCTACTTCAAGCATATTGAAGCTTGATGCACCTTCTTTTCTTTAGATGAATATACCTGAGCCTGCTGTCAAGGCAATGCTTCTCCATTGTTGGCTTTAGAGGGTAAAGATCAGCTCATATAGCATTATGTCACGAATAATAGGAACACTTTCTGCACCTGACTTAAAAATAAAACTGCTTAAAAATACCCTGAATTGAGAAGGGCCATTTGATTAATTAAACCAAAAATCTTCTCCCAGTTCAAGAGCTCGGTGAGAACCCTTAATTACATAATCAAAAATTATGTCAGGAAAGAACATAATGAAAATCTAATTATGCACTTTTTAGTACGTGATTAGTTTTAAGTAGGTGGGTATAATTGAGGAAGAGCAAAAGAGGGGAAATATGATAAAAGAAGTGAATCAGACAGTGGAAAGAAAAGAGGTATCAGAGGAGTGAGTAACAGCAAATCGCCTTCTCCCAGAGTGTCTTCCAAAACTGAATGTTCTGACTTGACTTACAGAATGTCTGAAATAACACATGCTTCTTCCCCAGTTATATGTGTTTAGGATTTGACACAAATCTGAAACCTATGAACAGGAAATAAGCTGCATTTCCAATTAATGAGTGAGTTCAATACCAGGAATACTTTTTAAAATTTTGTCCATGTCCCCTGACCTCACGGGAGGGCTGCAACTCTCCGTTCTCTTGTGTTGCCCCTCTGCCAAGTGAGACGCTGATGTAACATTTCACAAAAGCTTCTGTGCAGGTGCCATTACACAGTTTATACTCTCTCCCTCTTTCTTCTCAAATCTTTTTTGCCATGAGGTGGTGTTAACCGCCAGTTTTCTCTAGGTTACTAGAGTTCTCAAATAAGCAGGGAGGCCAAGGAGCAGCACAAGCCTCGGGTACCGCTCACAGGTTGGTAAAAACCCCACAGGTAAAATCTGCATCGCTGACTGGAGACTCCTCTGACATCACGGGAGCCCCTTTGGGCTGGGGCTGTTTTACACATATTCTCAGTGTTCTTGGGCAGCCAACTGAGATCTTTGCACCTCAGCTTCCTGTTTTCAAATGGACGTAATTCTTATGTCCTTCTACCACACACCCAGTGTCTAATTAAATGCTTTCAGAGCTTAACTAAATGTGTGTATGATATTATCGTCTAATCACAGAGAATTCCATCCAACCCTTCCTAGCAATTCTTTTTCTTTGTTCACCATATTCACTCTAAGCCTCTGTTTGTTCCAAGTCACTTTGCTGTCAAGTTACCTGAGCATCTTTATCTTAAACCTATTTTTAGGCTGATGTTAAAAAGAGAAATGCAAATGCTTCACTGGCAGTCTAGGTTCCTGAAGAGTGGGAAGCTAAGAAATTATTTCTGCAATGCTCACTGCAAACTACCTCCATGTATCTTGTTTGAAGATTAATCATTTGTAGAAATCAAAGGGATTATTTCTTAGCTAGAATAAATCAGCAGTGGCTTTAGCAAAATCAGTTATCTGGAATGAATTATATAGAGGCAGGTGAAAAGTGATTCATGTCCTCTTCACAGAGGCCAGAACCTGATTTTACCCAAGCACATGGAAATCTCTATTAACTACATCATTTTGACTGAAGTTTCCAGAATTACTCTGTATATCTACAGATGCAATGTTGGAATTTCAATTATTCATTCAAAAGTAAGGATTATGTATGTCTACAATAATTTGGACTTTGCCAAAATGAATTTTTCTACAGCCAAAAGAAAACACTTTCTAAAAAAGAGAGAAAAATCTGACTTTAATTTTAATGGAAGCCTTTTTCCTTATAATTTTAATCTTTCCAGTGGCAAGTCACATCCTTTTTAACTCCTCACACAGTAATGCTTTCCATACTGCCGCTGAAGCCGGAGGAGTGTTTGGGAGCCCCGTACACCTCGTACACCGCGGTGACAAAAAGGCGCCCACCCTCCACGGGGGCATCGCTCCGCTATTCCCGCTTAGGCCGTGGGGGGCTCCTGTCTCAGCGCTTGCTACGGACATGAAATTATCGCAGGATTTTTGAGGAAAACACAGGAGACAGACACAGCGAATTAACAACTTTAAAACTAACAACTTTCTCACTCGGCCACAGGGTGGGGGCGTAGCTTTGGTGATGGTGATTTCTCCTTACACGGTGGATTGTTATTTAATTAGGACCTTTTAGAAGGTCTTGCCTCCTGCCTCTGGCCCGAAACAGAAAGAAAACCATTTGATGATTTTGAACAAGAGATCAACTGCACACAAAATGAGTAAATAAATGAAAATGCTGCAGTGACTTTCAGAAGAAAATGAAAGGTTAAATGTAAATAACTTGAAAGAAAACCAGTGAATTATGAGTCTAATCTCACCTTCTGGAGGTTCTGCCTCCCTGTCCATGTCCCGGAGCGCTCCTCATCCCGCTGAGGCCCGCACAGAGCCGGGGTCCCCTCGGTGCTTCTCCCTCGGACCCCGACACTCAGGGAGACGGGACCTTTCCGGGCGTTCCCGTTTGAACAACCGTGTTTCGCTGGCTCGGAGTGCGGGGAGCGTTTGTCACTGATGAGGATGCAGAAAGCGCTGCCGCAGGGCACCACGAGAGCCGTGACAACTGCACACCTCGGCCCAAGTGTCAGTGTTTTGTTTCCCCATGTTCCTCATTAGGAGGGGAAAGACAGTTTCCACACCTAGGGCTGAAGGCATTCGAGATGTTTTCCTTGCACTGCAGACCTGCAGCCTGCTCCAACTGTGTCTTGACCCAAGAGCTGTTTTTTCATCCCATGAAATGCGATATCCATGAAGCCCTGAGATGACAATTGGGTATGTTACATTACCAACACTTACCCCTGAATAGAAAACTTTAAAACCAGAATAATGATCAGTCAATTCAGAAGAAAAAAAAAGCCCATGTTGAGATAAGAAAAGTTCAAGAGGTATTTTGGTTTAGCCTGGGGAAGATGACAATTATTACATTATTTGTTACATTTAGTTTTGCTAGGTTTACTTTTTAAGGTAGTACATCCAATGTGTGTCTATTATTATGCCTCTTAGGAGTTCACATTATTGACATTTTTAAATTTTCCTCTTGAACCTTTTCCCTAAATAATAACAACAACAACAACAACAACAACAACAACAACAACAACAACAATAATAATAATAATAATAATAATAATAGTAAAAGTATTTGTAGTTTGACAAAAGCCTGGCACTGTTCTTATGGGGGAATGAAGGTATTTGGGAGAATCTCCGGTATGAACCAAGGTAGCTTTCTGGGAATGGGCGAGTAGTGCTGAATTGCCGCCCTCAGCCTGGTTTTGTGTTCAGTTTGCCCTGTTCATCCTCGCCCTGATGCTTTGCACAGGCAATTGCAATCAACTTAAAGCCTCTGCATTTTGCATTGACAACGATGAAACACGTTTATCGTGTTTATTCTTTGTTGGCACGGGAGTCTGTGACCCGTTATTTCTGCACGTCCATGGCTCCGCGCGCATTCCTGTGTGACAGGGGAGCGGTCAGCGTGGGCAGCCCTCAGCGGCCGGGCCTGCGGGGCGGGGGGCAACTCCCTGCTCCTGCGGGAGCCGCGGTGTGCCCATCGCGCTGTGCTGCGCTCGTGTGGCGTGGGGAGAGCCCGGTGTCCGGCCGTGCTGTGCGGGCTGTGTGACCGCGCTGTGACCGCGCTGTGTGACCGCGCTGTGTGACCGCGCTGTGTGACCGCGCTGTGCGGGCTGTGAGGGAACACGACGCTCTGTGAAGGGCAGGGGGGAGAGAGGGCGAGGTGTGCGGGGTCTGCAGCGCACGGCGGTGAGACGGTGAGGGCGTGCGGATGCGAGGCGGTGTGTGTGAGGAGCTCTGTGTGTGTGTGAGGAGCTCTGTGTGTGTGAGGGGCTGTGTGTGAGGGGCTGTGTGTGTGAGGGGCTGTGTGTGAGGGGCCGATGTCTGAGGGGCTGTGTGTGTGAGGGGCTGTGTGTGTGTGAAGGGCTG
>VXBN01005130.1:138670-199724 GCA_013397395.1 Sinosuthora webbiana
CTCCTGAGGGAGCGGGAGCGGAGCGCCCGGCCCGCGCCGCCACCATGGAGCCGCCGCCGCCGCCCGGCGCCCCCGGCGCGGCCGAGCCCGCCGCCTGCCCCAAGGACACCGACCGCCAGCAGCGCCTCCGCCTCTGCGTCCTCAACGAGATCCTCAGCACCGAGCGCGACTACGTGGGGACCCTCCGCTTCCTGCAGTCGGTGAGTGGCACCGCGGGGCCGGGGAACGGCCCGGAGCGGCTCCTCCGCGCGGGCCGGGGGCCTCGAGGGCGGCGGGGCACAAGTTGTGGAAGTGGCCGTGCCGGGTCCGCAGCGCCCAGACAGAGTTTGTGCTGGAGAGGCCGGCGGCGCGGGGCCGGCGGAGCCGCCGTTCTCTGGCCCCGCGGACCCGGCAGCGCATCTGCTCTCGGAATGCCTCGTCCCCTTGGCTGCTGTTGTTTAGAACAGCTTTTGCACACACTTGGAAAATCTACCCTTACTTTCAGTTATTTATAAATAAATATTGTACGTATATCTTTGTTTAAGGGTAAACATAAATTTGTGATTGTGCCGGGGGTGTCTGTGCATGTGGAAACAATTATACCTGCCTCTGAAATTATTCACGGGCTAGTTCAGAAGAAAAAAAAAAATCCATCTGGATATTTCCATTTTCCTATAAAGGTTCTAAATGTGGAATTCATCTGTGTACCACCACAGTCCTGCAAATGACTAGAAGAGCCTGCAGTAAAACTTACTGGATAACAGATATAGCATAAAAAAAAAGAAGACGAATAAACTAGTGATCACACAGAGATCAAAAATCAAAGCAAAGGAAGTCTCTGCAGAGATTTCTAAAAGGTTGGTCAGGGCAGAAATTCTTTCTGGTGTTTTTCTAGATAAAGACTAAACTCTGGTTTCATCTGAAAGGGCTTAGACCCTGGGCCCCTTTTGACCTGTCCTTCTGGCAAGATTTTTGTTTGTTTTTTTAAAACCGTTTGTCTTCAGTGTTTTCCAGATACACCAAAGTGGCAAACTGTCTAGCATAAAAGATAAATGACAAGGATGTGGTTGTTTTATGAACTAGTTTCTACTTGAATCCTCCTCTTCTCTCTCCAGTAGTTGAACTCAGAGCCTTTAATTTGAGTTTTCCAACTGAAGTGCCAGTTAGCTTCATTTAGAACTGTGGTTTTGTCTCAGTGTGAGGAGGTTTTCTTCTGAAAGCTGAAAGATGTAGAAGAGCCACCCCACCCTACAGACAAAACAAAACCAAAATCCGTCAGAAAACTCCTCTGTCCTAAGTACTGAATTTGAGATTTTGTTAGCTGCAAGCTAGAATGTAGCTTCAAGCTACATACATTTTTAATTCTGGTTCTTACAGTTAAATGTATTCACAGTGTTAGCTAAATGGGATTTTCATGTATTAAAACACCAAAACAGGTCTTTTATTTATTTGCATTCATGAACTTGGCAGTTTCCATTAGAGCAGCAGTGAGTAGTATGCCCTAGGTAATGGCAGGAGAGGATCCTGACAGAGTGCACTGAGGTCCTGGCTGGCACTGCTGGCAGTCACAGCCCCTCTGAGGGACTCTGTCACCAGGTGTAGAGTGCTGTGGTATTATCTTGGTGTTGGTTCTGGAATTGCAGCTTTACCCCCCTATGGAATTTGTGTTTCGGTAATTCTGTTTGAATAAGCACTCAGGGATAGGATCTTTCTTATCTCTGGCCTCAGTCTAGAGCAGCATTCATACACAGGCTTAACTTGGTGCACACGTCAAATATTCATGTGCTGTCCTAAATAATGTCGGTTTTTCATCACTGACCTACATCTTAAGGACTGAATCTCTACAACGGCTTTTGGATAGCTGAGTGGTGTTGGCCCCAAGGGAAGGAGAAGGAGGATCTACTGCAGCGTGTGAGGGTAAAAGGAGCAGTAGTGGGATGGAATTTTTAAAAATACAATTTGGAGTGTGAAATATTTTCTGTATAAATTACGTGGATGGCCGTAACTTAATCCTTCTAACAAGACAGCCCACCGGAAAGAATCCTGCCCCACCTCCCACACGGGACAGCCAACACAGCGTGCAAGGACAATATCATCTATGTAATCACTGGGATTAGATGCAGTTATAGGCCAAAAGTTTTGCGTTATGGCACTGATGAAAGTAGTGCTGTACCCTGGGGCTCTGTTCTCTCAGCTCCGCTTGGCCACGTAACTGGTGTTGGTTGGGCGTGCGCAGGGGCCAGCCCTCCTGCTCCGTGGATCCCTGTTTGTCCCACTCAGGGTCTGTGTGGGCAGCACTAACCCAGTGCTGAGTAAACGTGCACTGTTACACATCCTGGGCTGGCACTAACGCTCCGAGGTTGGGTGTTTGTTCCACAGTGTGCATTGGACTGACATGGTTTGTGCTCCATTTGACCCAGACATCGTTTTGGCTGCCCTGATAGACGGTGGTTCTGTGCGGGAGAGCTGCAGAGCCCAGATCCTCTGCTAACTTGTTCCTGTTGAAAAGGAGATGACACAGATGTGGGGTATGGGTTCCTTTGCTTAAGAAACTTCAGTGGCTTGGGTTAAATAAAGGAAAGCTAAATCTCCTATCTTTTATCATCATAATGAGTTTCCTCCAAGTAGACAGTTGTGCTTATGTGAGGGAATCTGTGCTCTTGGTTAAATATTTGCTATTAAAGCCCTAGTCCTCATTAAGTGTTCTCAATAAACAATGTTTTAAAAAGCAAACAGCTAAGTTCTATGGGTTTATTCACAGCACTGAAGTTGCTTGCTAGCAGCAGCTTCCTGTGTTCCCTGGTAATGTACAAGGATCTCTTAAGTATTTAGAATCTTGTACGTATTTAATACTATGCAGTTGCAAATAAATCAAAGTAACTTCAATTTAGTTACTATATTTTAATCTGCTTTAGGAGATGAAAATGTGATCATGTTTAAGGAAAGGTTTCCTTTTTATTTTCTTTTTCTATGCTTAGAAATGTTTTCCCACTTAGCTGCAGGGGAAAATAGGTTCATTATTGGCGTAAGGACTCGGTCCTTATTTGCTTTGCCTAAAAGATTGTGGTCCATATTTTGCTTTCATAAATTAATAAAGTGAGTATATAAAGTATAATTAAAGTTATAATTAAGTAATAAAGTTATAGAACATGGAGTTCTATTTTCTAACAATAAAAATAGTGTTAGTCACTGTTAAGAATATTTTTATTGTGAGTTGTGTACTCATTTAATGAAAATGCTACAGATGTTTATTTGTTTAAATAAAATAGTCTGTAGAATCTGTTATGCTTCATACCTAAAGCAGTTTTGACAAATGGACTTGTATCTGCAAGTTTAACTTGAATGTCCCATCATTTTTCACTTTGTATGTGATTTGTAGTAATTTTATTCCATTTAATTTTGGACATGAGAAGGCCTTCCTAGCCAGTTGAGCTCCTGTTTAGTTTCTGGTACTCCTGTTGATACTTGTATTATATGTGTGTGTGTATATCTGTCTGTGTATCTGTCTGTTCATGTGTGTGTTAATAGCGTATTGTCTATTACAGTACAATGTATCATAACTATGGAGAGAAGGAAACTCAGTAGCTTTACCCTGTGCTTTGCTCCATGTCTTACGAGGTGAGATGATCAGTTCCAAGGAATATAGCTGTTTTTTAAAACAGAGTCTGGATTTTATATTAAATTGTCATATAATACAGATATGATACTCTATGTACCATTATTTCAACAGTTCCAGCTGTCCTAGATATTTCCTCAAAATAAGGAAGGAGAGGGGAAAACACTTTTCTACCAGCTCACAGCTAATGACCTGAAGTTACTGATTTAATTACGAATACACACACACAGAGTATTGTGTCCTGTCCTATTTGCCATTTTGCGAGGCAGGGATGGTATTATTGCTAATATCATCCTTGAGGAAGTGCTGTGTTACTCAGGAGTATTAATAGACAATACAGCAGTTATGCAGCTGTGTTACTGGCTGTACTAGTAAAGGCTCATTACGCAGCCAAACTTTTTAAGCAGCAGGGAGAACTGCATGGAGTAGATGGAAATGTACTGCTGCTAACATCATTAAAGAACCACTGATCACAGAAGTAGCAAAGTGGAAAATTGTCAGAACCTAGTGGAACTTTAGTAAAAGTTTCAGGAGTAAGATAAACTTCAAAGACATAAAGGCAGATAATTCTCCTGTAAGTCTCTGGTGTGATCATAAACCATAAGGATCCTCAGTCTCCAGACTTTAGGATTCAGTTATTCCTTTGTCCTCTTTTAACTCTGTAATGTATACAGAAATGTTTATATTGTCCCATGTAATCTTGCAAATACTTCTTTTTTGTGTGAGGGAATGACACCAGGTGATGATTTAGTTCGAGTGCCCAGCTGGATAAATGGCAGCCTCAGTCTGGTGGCGTGCAGTCCTGTGCAGGAGTGTGGGGCTGCCAGCACACTGCTGGGGGTGCAGCGTCTGCAGGGTGCAGCCCTCAGCTTACCCAGGCTCTGCTTCTGGAGTGTCAGCTGCTCTGGGGGAGCCATGCACAGTTTGTTGGGGAAAGAGAGGTTGTGGTGTGTTTGGCTGCTGCATGGCCATTCCACAGAAACCCAGTCAAATCTGACACTAGGGTTTCAGTCATGAAAGACCAGCTCTCAAGTAAGGACACACAGAAGCCCTGAGCAATTTCAGACATACACATTGGCATCATTCTAAAAAGAGATGAAATAGTGAGTACACAGGAGTTAGCTGGCAGGTTTTTAAAGGGTTTGTTTTTACCATTTTGTAGATATAATCATGAATTACATGTGGAAGTGTTGGAGCAGTAGCTATCCAATACACTGGATTGCAGTGGTGGATACTCTGTTGCATCACCTTTTCCCCCCACATTCATTATTTCACTGAACATTCAGCTCAAACCTGCACATTCAGCTCCCACAGCTCCGATAATTGCAAATATATAAAGCCAAATTGTTCTCTACATTGTATATAAATATGTCCCTTTCATCTTTCCAGAGACAAACCACCAACTTGTAAATTTTAATGTCAGAATGACAGGATGTACTTTTAGCTTGAGCAATTGCTGTTTGTTCTATGCAGGCGTGAAAACAGTAGGAAAGGTGAATTGTTCTTACCAGATAGGTATCAAATTGGATAAGTAATCGTACCAGTACTATTTTTAGGTTTTAGTATCATGCATTCCTTTACTTTTGTATGAAAACTACAATTCCTCTTCAGTTCTATCAATTGTATAAATGTTTCGTTAGGACATGTGCCATCAGATAAATTAGCCCACATCCTACTGACTGAAAATATTTGTGTTTTGCTCCCCTCTCTTGCTTGCTTTGTAGGTATAATTGATCTGTCTCTGGGTTTTGCACTCCACCCATCTTGAAACGTGATAAGCATCACAGGCTTTGTTTGGTCTTTCCCCACCCCCCCTTCCCTTTCTATTTCACAATCTTGTTTGCATCCAAGATGAGACTCTGGTCTCTAATAAGGGAGCAGACAGACCATTTGTCTCAGCTGGGAGCTGTGGACTCCTGTCCTCCCCTGTTCTCTGCCTGTTCACCCTCAGCAGAGACAGAGAAACGCTCATTCTGGAAGGTGAACCATATGGTTTGGGTAATGTTGCTCCTTTATTATGAGACAGCGAAAAGAGCACTTGGGGAAGAGAAAGGAGATGGGAAAGGAAATTGTTTGGAAGTGATCTAAATTAGCTTTGCTGATCTGTTATTTTGGGTCAGTTGGTCACCTACCGCCAGTTGTTAGAGCTGCAAACGATCAAGATGTTCTTCTGTTCAGTTTTAAAGTCATGGAGCTTTTTTTGTTTTTAAAGCCTGGTTCCCGATGTATGTAAATTGAGGAAGATTACGGCTTTCATTTTAAATGACATGTTTGTAGCCCTTCTGGTTGTAAAGCACGAATCGTAGATAGAACATTAGCAAAACAAAAATGCTCCGGAGTTTTTAGGGGCTTTTGTTGTGACTCTTGAATTTGGCAATTTTGCTAGTAGAGTTTTCTATTCAGACCAAGTGTAGTGCAAAATCAGCAGCTAAAGGCTGAAGTGCAAATAGATTAAAAGGCTCTTTTGCCCCAGATACAAAGAAAGAAAGTGAAGAAAACAGTCTGGATGTAGAAAGATGAAGCAAAAATGAGAAAATGAAAAGCAAAACAAAGCAAAGAGAAGGCTCTGAAAATGTTTATTCATCTGAGCCTGTGGTCTAGAGAGCCCAGTTTACAGGCACAGGTCTAAGATCAGGGCTGGAGGATGCACAATACCCAGGTCCTCTCCTGCTCTGAGCTGTATGAGCGTAGATTGTCGCCTTGAAAACAGTGTGCCGAGCTCGTGCCTTTTGCAGTGAGCCTTTACAAATCAGTTACGTAGGAGTACAGCAGGTTTTTGTATGAAAGAAGGGGTTTATTCTTTCTGCACTCTCACAGAATTTCCATGGTGAGAAAATATCAATACATTCCCTGTGCAGTTTCACCAGTTTACTGCCATACGGGTGAGAGCTAAAACTAATTTCTTTTTGCTTCCCTTAACTCATTCCAGCTTGGTGTGCATCTGACCGTCGTTAGCCTTTATCTCAGACCTACTTTGGTCTTGTTACATCCTTTGGAATGAGGTGTCTGACCTGGTTGTGGCTCTGCATCCCTCCCTCCTCCTGGCTGCTGTGCTGTGATCAGTCAGCCCTTTTGCCGTTTGTCCCTCTCTCTCGTTTCAGGCATGCCAGTTGTTGTTTGAACATGTGCCATGATCTCTGAGGGAGAAGGGAGTGCTTGGCTGCCCTGGGCTTTCCCAGAGCCACGCTGGTGCCTCTGCAACAGAGCTCGGCTGCGATAGCACTGTGGGAGCTGAGCGCAGGGAGGGACAGTCCCCGGGCTCCGGCAGGACGGGCACGGGGATCCAACAGCGAACCAAGCAGAGCGGGGAGCGGAGTGTTACAGTTGTTCCTACGTGGCTGGACTGTATGGATGCGTGTTTGACTTTACAACATTTTCACCTGATGTTTGCAGGAAGTAGACTGATGCCCATGATGGGAACTTGTTTGTCCCTAAATATAGGAAGCAAAAAAGTTTAAAAGCTTCGATAATTCTCCACTCCCCAGATTACACGGTATTTCTGCCATAGGCAGGAGTACTGGTTGGCAGGGATGGGAAATGTAATCCTTCAATTTTACATTGTATCGTAGAATCATGAAAAGTAGCCTTGGAGAGAATCTTGACAAACTGTCCCATCATGTTCTGATACGGAAATACCTTCATTTCTGATGGTTTATCCTGGTGTTTAGATGTTGTCAATATTAGAAATGTCTTCTTAATGCCTAACATAGTGTCTAATCTTTTCAGAGCTCTTTTTTCCTTTGCGTCAATCCCTTAAATAGTTCAAGAATGTTTTTACATTTTGCTTCAGATTCTGCTAAATTGTCAAATTGTTTAATTTGCTTTCTCAAAAACTATTTAATTTTACTTCTGGTAATTCCTGTGCTGTTATGTGGATTCTCTGATCTGTTTGTGTCCTGAACTCTAGTGCCCAAAACACCAGGTGCAAGGCACTCCCAAGGCTTTAGCAGTACCAGGTAAGGCCTGTGGATTACTTAACAGGTTTTGTGCAGTGTGCAGAGCATTACTGTCACAGGAGAGAAAGGTTTGTCTGAGTTTGTACCTGCATTTGGGCAGCAGGATCCCCCAAGCACAGGGTCTGCCTTCGGGCACCCACATGAGTCTGCGACAGATTAAGCTTTCAAGGAATTACTTATTTCTGTTGCCTGCCTATTGCTTGCTTCAAGCACTTACAAGAAAATATAAAGGGACTGTGGGAACTTCTGTCTTCTTTCCAGCTGTGGAGTCCCATTTCTGTTTTTGTCTCCCCAAATGGATTTCCAGCCTGCAGTGGTAAAGGCCTTACACAGTTCTGTTGTGGTTTAGGATGTAAATGGTGATATATCTTTTGGTTTTGATGAAGCTTGAAATTCCTGTGCAAATGGCAGCCTGTCCTGGTTACCAGGAGTGAGTACAGCTAGAGACAAGGAAAAACTTGAAATAATCAACCACGCCATTTCTCAATTGGCTACAAAGACTTCCTGTGGAGCAATGCAGTTCATGCAAAGCCATCTCATCCACACTGAGCACTACCTTTGACTGCTTTTCCCTTCTCTATCACAAATTGTAGGCTTGGCTGGGGATTGCACCAACGGCATGTGTGAGATCTGATGGAAGTGTTGGATTTAAATATTGCGGCAGATGAAGAGTCCTGCTTAATTACCCAGTCAGGAGTATTAAAGCTTTCACACTGTCTCTGCAGGTGTGACTGTAGAGAACTGCAGTGGGCCTGCACTGGGACAGAACCTCAGGGTACCTGTCTGGTTAAAACACCTGACTTTGTCACCCTGCTGTAGATGCCATCCATCTGAAGAGACACTGGCTCCCTTTGAACTGCACATCTCCAGAGCAAAGTAAGTGAAAACAGCTCTGTGATGAGAAGACAGTTCCTTCACTCTTCCTAATGAGTCTTCCTCCTTGCTTATCCAGCTGAATGCCATATGTCAGGCCATGAGACACTGAGTGCCCCAAGCTGAATGTTTCTCAGATAGGCCACTTCCAACCTAGGGACAGAAAGGCAGAATTGACTGTTGCCTGTCTGCCCTTTCACCCAGTGCTATCAGCACAAGAACTTGTTACAAAGCAGCTGGCAATGCCACTTCCTACAGTCCCGGAAACATAAAGTGACAACTTTATGTCATGTATCTTTGAGCTGCAGACAGGGCCATAGATTTCTAAATCCTGGTTATTTAAAGGTTGGTATGAGATAATGGGACTGTGGAACTGAGTTACAGGAGCATTTAGGTTCATGTGAGGATACTGGGTCGTTCTCACTGCTATTCCCATTGCAATTATTTTTTATGGAAGCATATCAGCCATACAAATAATACTTTGTTGCAGTTAATCTGATGTCTCATGACCCGTGGAGTAAATTTTGTGACCATTCTTAACCTTTCATTTTGTACTTCTGGTTTTGCTTGTGAGTGCAAACAGGTTAATTTGTTGGTTCCCAAACCACTTTGCTTATCTAAAATGAGGATACCATTCTTTAAAACAAGTGCAGTTATTTAGTCCTTAAAAACCTTCATAGACTAGTCTTAATTTATTTGGCTCAGTAACACACTTTCAGTTAAAAAGAAAAGAAGGAGCAAACCATCTGATAGGCAGAGTGCTGTTTGTATATTCCCTGTGGATTTGTCAGTTGTTAAGATACCACTAGCTAAGTGATAGGACCAACATTTCCAGGGCTCCTGCCTCAAGCATATGTTAGGAACTGTTTGATTAGATGTTTTGGGAGTGAAACTTGATGTGATTGGGGCAGGAGTTTGGCTCGCACAAGTGAGGCTGCTGGTCTAGTTGTGAGGCAGAGCTGCTGCCGGTGACACCAAACCCACATCCTTCCTGCTGACATGTCTCGGCCCAGAGTGTCGGGGTGGGCAAATGCTAATCCCTGGGAGGCACACAGCTTGCCCCTTCCCTGAGAACACCTCTTTTACATGGAGCTTGCTACACTCCTTTGTACCAGTGGCCCTGACTGCTGAGCCTGCCACCAAGGAATTGATGCTCATCTTTGGGATCTGAGCAATTTACTAAGAAACAGCTTTAAACCCGAGGCTCTCATTTTACTGGATGTCTGCCAGATGTTTACTACCTTTGTACATGACAGAATGGGCTTAGATTTTAAAAATGCCTAACAAGATCATATCCTCTTACACCTTCTTTTATCTACAGTAAATCACGTTAGTGATAACACTTTTGTCTTAAAAGTTTTGCCTGCTCATGCTTCTGGCATCCTAGCATGGTTAATTTGGAGCAGCCTGTTGTGGGATACATGAAGGAAATACTTGTCAGGAAAGAGGGGAAACATAAAAGGTTGTGTTCAGGGATTATTTTGGATGCTGAGGAAGATGACTGTGAGAGGAGTTCCCTGATATTCAACGTGTGTGTCACTGGTGGAGAGCCTTGCTTTGTGGCAGACTCCCTGATAAGAACTCACTAAAATGCAAATTCTTATCTCCGATAGGTGGTGGGTTTCAGCTACACAGCAAAGTCTCTGGTCCCATGGGACTTTCTGTCTTATCTGGCAACTGCTTTGAATGCATCACCTCACAGGGAGCCTTGGCTGTTAACCTCATCACTGGGTGGCCAAAGAAGCCCCTTCCATTTTGTATGAAGGGGCAGTAGCGGAAAGCTGTAAGAGGTTTTTGGGTTAGGGTTAGGGTTCTGGCCTCTCAGACCTGATTCTTAAAATAGCATCCATGTTGTTGTGGAAAAAATGGACAAGCTCCATGTAGGTATAAATGAGTAGGCTGTGTGCTATTTAATATGTAGGTCACAGAGGAGAGGGCATGCACACAGAAGTCTACCTGTGTTGTGAGACCTGATCAGTGGTTAATGCCCTGTGTTGTTAAGCAAGAGACTTAGGCTAGAAATGTAGTAAAGAAAACAGTGCCAGTCTTGGGCCCTGTGGCCAGCTGGCATGACCTGGTGCTGTGCTGTACCATTGAACTCTGCAAGCGGGATGGCTGCATCCAGGCTGCCTGCTGGGAGTGCTCCTTGGCCTGTCCTAACTGGCACATGCCTGACAGTTGTTTGGGACAGTGCTGCTAGGCCGAGGCCAGGGCGACAGTGGGCCAGTTTTGTCCCAGAACTGCCAGGCTCAGGTGCACGTCCTGGCCCTGGGGCTCACCGCTGGCTCTGGGTCCCACGGCAGGCTCTGGCACTTTGTGCTAAAGCAGGAGTCTGCTAGATTGGAGCTCACACCCAGTGCTAGCTTTTCCTTGAGGGTGTTGATGTGCATGGTGTTACTTCTGATGCTTTGTTATATCAAAGTTGTAGGTGCCAGGCCAGAAATGTGTTATGTCAGCCTTCCTTAGATTTTATCATTACTGACTCTTGCCATCATAACTTGGGATCTTTTATTTTCTTTAATCTGTGGAGGAGGACACAGAAAGGAAATACAATTTGAATGGCTGACAACTACTTCAGGACAGTGCGAAAAGGAACTGGATGTTACTTGCCTCATTCAGTGTGAACATTGTCAGCTGAGATACTGTAGCCTGAAAGTACTTTGGTCCTTCCTGTGAAAGGTGCTTGATCATTTCCCTTCTATTTACTTCCCTTTTTACTGAAGAAAATCAAAGGCTTCAAATAATAATCACTGGACACTTGCATATAGTTTTTTAGCTCATATCCCTCTGGGTGCTGGTGGTTCTGTTTGTTGTGTTACTGAAACTGTGCTCAGAAATCAGTTCAGATGGGAAGCAGCTGTTTGTGAGGAGAGGGTGTTGACAGGACAATAAGGGCAGAACAGTGGGGGAAATTTTCCAAAGAGAGCTGCAGAAGTGCATTTGCTTTGAGCATTGGTTTGTCAGAGGCATGGTGCCTCAACAGGAAAAGGAGAGATGCAGTTTGGAGAGACACTTTTCATGGAGTTTGTCTCCCCTGTTGGCTCTTAAGAATGTACGTGGAAAACTACCACTTACAAATCCATGTCCCATCTTCTGTGCTGGCACAAGTCGTCTCTTCACATGAGGAGAATGTGTTCTGGAAACTTGTCAGTAAATAAATAACTTTTCAGGCTATATGGACCAAAGACAGTATTTTGGGGAGGTATGGTTGAAAAGTGAGATTTACCAATTAAGTTGTTTATACCAGAGAAAAGTACCATGGGAGTTTTTTAACTTAGTCATGAAAAGGTAGAGGGGACATGAAATGTGGTGCATTGAGTGTTGCAGTATCTGCTTTGCTGGGCTTTTTACTGAGCAGCCTTCAGCTCTGCCAGCACTGAACTCCCAGGGCTGTGCTGTACTCACCCCTCTGGCTGTGGCATTGCCTCCATGTTCTGCGTGCTACTGCCTTCCTTTGCAATGACTGCAGACCCTTGTGCAAGGACAGCTAATCTTAGTGTAGATGCCTTTTTTCCCTTCTGTGCATTCATCCTTCCAACACTTAGAAGCAGCATTTGCCAGAATAACTGCACTTAGGTGTTAGGGAACAAGAGCAAAAAGCATTTAGAAACAAAATTGGACCGCTGAACTGAAAGCGTAACTTTTGAACTAACCACAGTTGGAAAGAGTATTGGTTTGAGATGAATGGAAGGAGTCAAAAAGAAGCACAGATCAATACTTCTGTACTGAAGTAAATACTTCTGTGGTTAGAATGGGTCACTAAGACACATGACAGGCATCCTTACATAATCCTTCACTATTCACTAGCTGTGGTAGTTCTCTGAAAAAATCAGCTGTGGACAGTTCCTGTTGTTATAAATTAATACTTATGCGCAGTTTTTAATACTTTGGTTTGATTTTTGTTGTTGGTTTGGGTTGGGTTTTCTGTATGTTTGCCAAATGCGGCAATTACTCAGTGAGTAAAACAGTCCCTGAAGACATGTGTGCTTTCCTCTTTTTGACAGTTAAGCAAGCCTTTCTTTCTCTAAGTGTGCTTGGCTTCATCTTCATTTTTGGCATGGTGAATAGATGAAGCTGATAAAACTTGCTTTGTGGATCAATCTGTTGGTGAAGGGTGCTGGAAGTTTTGTGCAGTTACCCCAAGTAGCAGAGGAAAATAGAAAAAGAGGAATATGTAGGGTGATACTCTGTTTTGCATGATGTGTGGAAGAGGCCTTCTGGGGATTCTGCTACCTCTGCAGACCTCATCCTGGGGGGTGCAGAAACCAGGGGGAGCTGGGAAAGCTCAGCCTGTTCTAGCAGGGGCCCGTCACCTTCTGCTTGCAGAACGTGAACATGGTGAACAGCAAGGGACATCTGGTCTTTCCACTGTGACCTCTGTTTTCTTCCCTACTGAAAAATGCTAATATGCTTTTTTGAGGTGAAGTAAAGCTGGGAGGAGCTGCCAGGCTCTTAATGGGCTTTGTCTGTTACACTGTGCATGCACTGTCATAAGAGATCCGTTTGCACAATGTGGGGCATCTTTCTTAAGCAGTTGCACAAGAAAAGCCACAATATTTGGAAAGTAAAGTATGAATCAAAATTTTTACAGCACACAAGCAGAGGAACTGAAATTTGCAAACATCAAGCAAGAATGAAGTTGCAGTGGCAGCAGTTACCATGTCCAGGTGGTGTGTGGAGGCAAGGCTGCATGACATCAGTTCTCTTTTAGTGTGGCTTTGGGTGAGCTGCTGTGGCAGCTTGGTATCAAAAACCAGTTCAATCCGGTGCAAAGAAGCTTTTCAGACTATTTCACTTAGAGAAGAAGAAAATTTTGTTGTGAAGTGCATTAAGAATAAAGATGCTGGTTCATGCAGCACTTTTTTGGCTGGGTCATCTCAAAGTAGAGCACCGGTATTTAGTAGATGGAGAAACTGAGGTGCAGAAAGGCAAAATGAGTTGTCCAAAGGGTGCAAATGAAGTAACTAACAGAGCCTTGTCTCCATTTCTTACCTTTAGGAGAGAAAGCTGAGCAAAAGATGTCACATAAACGATGTGACTTTTTTTGTGGAAAAGTGCAACAAAAACGTTAATTCTTAATTCAGTCTTCTGACAAGCAGCTGCCACATCCTGGGCAGATAGCACTCGAGGAATTGGTGGTCTTAGCTCAGTTCCAGGGGTCTGTTAGGCATAACCAGAGGCAGTGTCTGTGCAGAGGAACAATCCGTGTAGATTGGCATGGAAGGCACTAGCAGTTTTCCCCTCTGGGAGTGCCTGTGCTGGCTGCAGGGCCTGTGTTGGGAGAGTCTTCCTGCCCAAGTGCTCCTGTGTGAACACAAGGGCTAGAATGTAAGTCTTGGCCCTTCAGGAACTGCCAGTCACCACTTTCCCAATACTCTCAGGAAGTAGTAAAAATGTAAACAAAGGAGCTGTGTCAGGTCTCAGAATTACTCAGTGACAGTTGTCTGAACAGTTGTGCTCATGCTAAAATCTCAGCAAGCCCAAGTGCAAACACTTGGATATCTGGTTTCATGCTTGCCTAGTCTGTGTGCTAGCTGCTGAAACAAATCCCTCTCAACACTATGCAGAAGTACTTTCTAAAGCAGTAAGTGCAAGCCTGAGTTCTGCAATCAAGCACACATTGAGCACAAAGGGTGCAAAAAACAGAAATGAAGTGAAAATGCCAGTGGTTTGAATGTGCTGCTGTACAGGGGTTTGAATGCCCCTGCATTCAAATTCACTAGGAAAAAAGAGTCTGGTCAAGCAAAGTAAAACTGTCTAATGCCAAGCTAAATCCAAGGTGAATTTTTGAAAAAGTTGTTACAGAAGTCAGTATCTAGAACATTTCACTTATGTGGCTTCTCTGCACTTGGTTTTTTTGGGTGAAGAGCTGGAACTTCAGAGATGCCACAGAAAGGAAGTTTCTTCCTCTGTAATTTTCTAGCTCCAAGGTTCAGACTTGAAGTTTGAAGGCAAATTAAAGAAGTATTTTAATCCTGAAATTCACTGTGGAAACCTGTCCTCTGGGAAAAGAGCATTTATTTTTGGTAGACTTTGTACCCCTCTGCACAATTCTGATCTTCTACAGCTTCACCTCCTTCCTTTTCATTCATTTTAAAGTTACCTCTTCAGTCCATACTTGTTGGGTGTTATCCTTAAAAAATTCTCCTTATTTTCATATAAAAATACTTTTGTTCGCCAGCTGTGACTCTGAGAGGCCATGACTACTTTATTCTAACTAAGCCAGTACCAAAATGAAAAAGTAGCATGATACATCTCTGCAGACCGTGAGACTGTTGAACCATTTGCTAAGAGGTTGGTGAGATTTTGAGCAAGAGGGGTGTGTGCAGAGGTGGGTAATGCCCCCACAGGAGTGCAGCTCGGTCTGTCTGGAAAACCCAGACGTGCTGAGACGCCTGCTCTGGTGGTACTGGAGCACAGGGTGGGGCTGGACCGCTCTCCTCAGCTCTGCATCCCTGCACCACTACGGCATCCTGCTGGTTTGTGCCCCCCAGCACCAACTCTCCGCTGTCCCCACAATCTATTCCTGTTCTGCCTCACTCCAGCAGTTCACGAGGAGGCTGCAAGTACCTTTGTACAAGGGGAAAGAAAAGAGAGAACACGGTGTTTTCGGCTTCCTGCTGGAGCAGGGCATGGCCACTGTGCCATGGCTCAGAGGACATGGACAGGTGAAGGTCCGCCAGGACTGCTTGATGCAGAACACAACACAACAGTAATATTGTGCATAATTTGAGATCATCATTTCAGTACTGGCCATTGTAAACAGTTGGAAATGCCAGTGTATGTGATATGCCATTATCCTGGAATCCATATTTCACTTCATTATCTTAGAGTGCAGTAGACCAAAGCAGGAGATATTCCCACCAATTTCACTCTTACTCACTGCTTAGAGCTTTGATTTGTGTTTGCAAATGTGTTAAAGTGAGGTGACCATGCCAGTTATTGCTGTGCCTGTTTCCCTGGCCCCATTGCTTGAAGTCCCACATTGTGAATGGGGTCTGGGTTTGTCTTCTCAGCTGCTGCAGCTTTCTGTATGAATGCAGATCAAAGGCTACAGTGGTTTGTTTAAGTGCTTAAATGTTGAGTTGTAGAGGGCAGTGTTTAAGCAACAGATGCAGTCTTGTCAGAAACAGTGTCTAACCTTCAGGAGAGGAAGGAACAGAACAGAGGACAAAAATTGCTTCACTTGTCTCATTTAAATCAGTTTGCAAATGAGAGTCACAGTCCTTAGCCCAAATGCACATTAATTAACAGTTTGTAGTTGACTGGGAGATGACAGCTGGAGTGGCTGAGGATTAGGCACTTACCTTGATTTTTAGAATCAAGAAATGTTAAATACAGATGATGTTTGAGTTGCAGTTTCAAAGGAGGAAGAGAAATGTACTTTCTTAGTCTGCTTCTGTTTTCTAGGCTTATGTTATTTTGTTGTATTTGCTGTGTAAGCAAATTTCAGCTGGGCTGGTGGAATTGGTCAGAAGGGTTGAGACTTTGCAATGAAGTGAAAGCAACTTTCCTATGTGGTTTCTTCGGTGTTTGGGGGTTTTTTGTGTGTATGGGAAGTAATTTGGGCTTGAGTTTAATGATACACCAGCTGTGGCACCAGTGACAGAAATCTCACAATTTTTTCACTGAAAAGCTTCTCATTTAGAGGTATATTACCTGTCCACTATAGTGTGCATTTAAGTGGAATTTGGCTAAGTTGGTAACTTCTGTCTTGACTCATCATTATATAAATCTTTTCTTAAAGAAAAAGTCTTTCTCAGCAGTCTAAACATCAGGCAGTGACAGGAGCTAGATAGAAATCTCCCTGTCTGTTGTGTGTCTAGGTACTATGATATTCAGTGGTCAAACTTGTCTGTTTTTCTCCTGCCTTTAGAAGCTTTGGGGTAGGACACACAATCCCAGACACTCAGCACGGTTTCCTGCACATACTTCATGTGAGGCTCTGGTTTAGTTTCTAAAACTTATGCCAGAATAGTGCCTCCCACACCACACACACACATCTCTATGTGCATGTATAAATACTTTGCCTGTTTATTAATGGGAGGTACCTTCTGGGCTACAGCAGAATTATGGGGTTCTTGGTTTTTTTGTAGTGAATTCTTGTCTATTACTGATTTGAGTGGAGTCTCAATGAGTTTACATAGCAGTGATAACTCCAAATGCATAAGCTATTGGTGTGTCGTACAAGTACTAAAGCATGCATAAAGTCTTGGCAGAATCTGAAGCGAATTATGTGGGGTATTCTTGCATAAAGAGTGCGATGCTAAATATTAGATGAAGCTACTTCTCCTTAGCAGCTCATATCTGCCTTCCAGGTTTTGAGTTCTACAGTTGCAGTGGCTGTTTCTTCAGCAAAACATCAAAATGAACCAAGAAAAACTTGCTATTTTTTCATACCATGCAAATCCTTCATTAAATAAAATGCCAGGGAGGTATAGATTCACTTCAGTGGTGGGAACACAGGAGAAACTTCAGTCCCTGATGCTTTGAAATCTAAGAGGAAAAAATGTAATCTATAAATGAGTGGAGGAATTTGAGGCCACCAGTTCTTCAGAGACAAGTTATTCAAGCAGAATACAATGATTGTTCTGAGGGCCAGATATGAGGGAGCAACAAGAAAGCATTTCTCTTAATTTCTGGGTGATAGCTTGCTGTGTTGGAGAACAGCTGTGCTCATAGCAGAGCCAAGAGTAGGCACAGTAAGGTACAGGCAAGCCCCTGGAAGTGAATTCAGAGGATTTTTGAAAAGAGAAGAAAAAGGCTAAAAAAATCCAATGAGTAGACTTCAGAACTGAGGTCTACTGTTCCCTTCAAAAGCAACTGAAAAGGTGCTTGTCTGACAAGCTGCTCCATGTCCTGTCCTGTTTGTACCCCGAGTGTTGGTGTCCAGAAGCAAGGAGCCAATCCATGTTCCCCTGGCTGAATTTGCCACCAGGATGTCCTGCGTGGACACTGGGCCATTCGGGATGGGCAGCCCTGGCCGTGCTCCTTCAGAAACACGCTTGGGATCACAGCTTCCCTGGCTGATTATTTCCTGCCACCCGATTGTGTGTATTCATAACGCTTATCCCTGTGGTCTCACTGAAATTTGTCAGGGCTCTTTAATGGATCTGAGTGAAAATTTAGGAAGTTTAGTTTGAGGTGTTTCTTTGGTACCTGGAACGGAGGAGCAGGCTGACACGATGCTGAGGCACAGGAACAGCCCCACATCAGCTGGCTGAGAGCAGGGACAGCAGCTTCCAGCAGCAGAGGGGTAACCAAGAAAAGAGGTGTTGGAGTCCTAAATCATTCCAGTTCTTAGCAAAGTAAATGTGACTTTTTTTGTAAGTCAATCCAAACAATTTACTCTGACTTCTCCAAAAGCCAAGCTTATTTAAAAACAGAACAAATCTGTAAAGACACATAAAAAGTCTGGACTCCTTTTTTTTTTAAAAAAAAAAAAAAAAGAAAAAGTAAAACAAGTGAAACAAAAGTTATCTTGGAAGTATGCATTTCACTAAAGTAAAAATGGGAAATCCAGTTTTTTGAGGCTGTTACCAGTGGTAGGACAGATACCATGGGGGACATCCTGTGATACTGGGTGGGTGTTTCACATTTGGGAGAGGTTAATAATGTAAAATTACTGCCTAAGTCATCTTTTTTTACCAGGTGATTTGTTTTATTTCTGGTTCCAAGTGTGTCCTGAAAATGCAGGGACTTGAAGATTCTGTGGCAGTGCAGAAGATGACAATATGAATTTGTGGTGTGACTGTCAGAACATTAATATCCTCTGTCATTTGAGGCAAAATGACCTAACTTGTTTAAGAATTTTGTCTTTCTAATTGGGACAGCGTGTAATTCCCCCACATTTCTGGCTAGGCACTTGGGCCAAAAGAATAAGTATGCTTTGTCTGCCTGGATTCTCAAAGATATAAATCACTGGAGTGTTTTCAGTTGTACATTGGAATTCTCTTTCTGGGTTCTCCTGTGGAAAGCAGACACTGTCAGCTTTCCCTCCACGCCTGGCTCCGCTCTCTCTGTACACAGGAGCACCGCAGTGGAAAGGAAGTTTGCTCTGCAGTCAGAAGAGTTTTGCCCTTGTTCATAAGTTACAATTTAGCTCCACAACGGTGCTGGGTTCACCTTTTTCTAAATTCTTGGCATCCAGCTGCCTCATTTCCACTGTCTTTGTCCTGGATAGTTTTCTTTTGCTGAGAAGTGGCTTCCTCACTCCACTTCTTTAGTGGTTCAGCTGCATTTTTTGCTCCTGTAGACAGTATTTCCCCCAAGCACTCTTGCCTCACAGCCGGGTATTCCCACACTTTATAAATATGCTTGCAGTGGTGCCATAAGCTGTCCCTTCTTATTTATGGATAGAATTGCAAATTTGATCCAGATGGTGCTGTTTTTTAAAGTCTGCTTCTGAAATCTGTTTGCAAGATATGATCTGCCTGGGCATATGCCTGATGGTCTGTTTTTGGGAGATCTCCTTTCAGGATTCCTGTGTTATTTTTGCTGTATCAAAGTTGTGCTTCATTAAATGACATGAGTCAGTGGAACTGGATCCTTTTGTTTGTCACAGCGGCACAGGCAGTGTCTAAAATCTGCTTAGACTTATGTGCCATTTTGTGAGAATTGTTTCCAAAAGACTTAGTGCTCTTGGAGCTTAATAAGAAAAAAATACTATTTTATGATCTGTAGTAAATGGCAATTAATGATCCATGATTAATTAGTGGTTTTACTAGGGCTCTTGGTTTTAGCACCAGATTTCCCCCTTTTCAGTATGGTAATTGTCAAAAAAACAGGCCAGCATGGACTGTAGGACCTTTCAAGCTGACACCTGTTGCCACCTTTATTTACTTTAATGTTTTTTCTTATTTGCACACTACAGTGTTAATGAACTACTTTTGCCCAGTGAGTGAGAGGTGACATCGGTGCAGTCAGAATTCATGTAATGGGGAACTCAAGTGCACTGTTTATCTGTGCTGCTGCTTCCTCCCAGTTAACTGATGCAGAAGTTACAGCTTCAGTGTACAGATTTTCCTTTGAAACCTGCAGTACAAGGCAGAGGATCCTTGCAGAGATTTGTTATCAGAGAGCGGTGTTGTCACACGAGCTGCCCGCCCTGTGCTCAGCTCGAGGGGCGGCGGGGCTGCCCTGCCCTGCGGACTGACAGAGAGCAGGAGCTGTCCTTTAAGGACAGGTGCCAGCGTTTGAGAGCTTTGCCTTCCCTCCCTGCACACATCAGCATCTCTGAGGAGTACCAGTCTGATTTAAAGGGAGACACGGAAACAAATGCGGGATGGGAAAGGGAACAGGAAAGAGAAAAATTGCCGGGTTGGAGGGGGAAGGGGAGAAGCGGCCAAGGAAAGGGAAATGAAGACAGACAGAAAGACAGAGAAAGAACTGTTTCCCCTTTTATGAGGAAAGGGAGCCTTCAAATCAGGATGACTGAGTTCAGCTGTTCAGGCCACTTTATACCCATGAACTTGCAATTAAATGCGGAAGTGGCAAACAAAAGACGAGCTAAAAGAAGATATTGTTAAATAGTCGGCATTGGAGGATGTAGAGGGAAACTCAGAAAATGGACAGAGCCCAAGTCATGAATAAGCACTCAGTTTCCTGGGATTCTGCTGTGGGTGGGAGGAGTGCTGCAGTTGCTGGAGGCCTCTGTCATTCAGAAGCGCTGCGGTGGCAGAGACCCTTTGTGCTTCTCCCCTGGTTGCTGCCACAAAGGGAGGTTTTATTCAATTTCATGGTGCTGAGTCCACAGGCCTCTTTCTACTAAGCAAGGGGCTTATTCCCCAGGCCCAAGCTCTCTGAGAGGCTCTGTGAACCTTGATTGTTGTTTGGCTTGGACGTACATTGTCTGCTGCTTGAATTTTTCTTGATCTTTTGCCTAGATAACCTCAACTGGTTCCTGTTTTGCTTTGGAAAATTACACTTGCCTGATCAGTTTTTCCTGGATTATTTCACAGTATGGAGACACCCAAAAGGAGTCAGGACTGTTACCTTGTGGGCTGCCCGGATGGTTCTGCAGGTTTTTTGGTGTTTTTATATTTTTGGGGGCAGCTAAGACAGAGTAAAAGCTTGCCTACTCCCCTAATGGCAGTTCACATACATTTCTAGCAACCTGTGCTGGTGAGAGGTAATCCCCACTTATTCCTGTGAGTCCATGTGCTTCTTGCTTCTGGTCAAAAGGTAAACTAGTACAACCAAAACATTATCTAGAGCTTTGAAAGCGTTTTGGAATTCTTTTGTCTGGGAGATGGATGGGGGTGGGGGTGTGAGGTTCATGGGAACCAGGAGCAAACAGGGATTTGACAGGTTAGGATAAAGCTGTCACATTTATTCCCTTGCCATATATCTTTTGAGTAATGGAATGGATATAGATTTTCTTAATGTTTATGAAGACCTTAGTGGAACACAAAGGATGCTTTGTTGAATTTAACATCACATCTACAAAATTCATAACCTGTGAAAACAGAATGGGAGGTTCTTGCGCCATAATCTGCCAAACTCACTGAAGTAAAGGAGATTTAACTTCAGTAAGGAGTCAACAGAAAAGGAACACATTCTGTAGGATCAAGCCTCATCTCATGACTCTGTGGCAAGCATCTGAAATGCTCATGTATTAAAGATGGTTCTGTAAACTAGTTTTTGGGGGTTTTTATTACTCTGAGGACTGAAGCAATGTTCAGATTGTAGCACATGATTTAACTGTATAGTTTAAAGCACGTATATTATTAGTAGGGCAGGGACTACAGTGTGTCTTAGCCCGTAGAGAGTGAAAGTAGTCACCCTGAGTCCTTTGTATCATTTCAACCCCAATGCCAGTTTGCCTCAGCATATGAAGTCAGGCTGATGGAAGCCCTTGAATGGGGTGGTTATTTTGATATCCTCTCTGACTGATACTGTTATAACATTCTGCTAGTTCCTTTTAACTTCTTTCCAAGGTTGTGTCTGTTATTTTATTTCTTTCACGTGTACAGGGCTGGATTTGAGATGCCGACCCGTGTTGGAGCTGCTGTGGAAGGGACAACAAGCAGGTTTTTCTGTTAGCATTTGGCAGAGCAGAGATACAGAACGCTGATGCAAAGCTTGGAGTTCCTTTTGTTGCCACAGTGCTGTGTGGATTAGGCATTGTTGTAAAGGAGACATTTGGCTGCCTCGTGCCAGTTGTCTGCAAATTGTCTCTACAATGCAAATGTAGCTGTTGCATTCATGACTTCTCACAGTCAAGAATGCTGGCACCAAATACCGAGCTGCCTACCCGGTGTCAGACAGATTTGTACAGGCATATGGTGGGACCAGCCTCGTGTGGATCTTGGGTTCTGTGCCTGATACCTAATGTTCCATGTCAAGGTGTATGTTATCACATTTTCTTGGATTGGAGGAAGCCCCTAAAAGTTTTGTGGAACTTTCCAAGTTTGCAGAAGAACTGGATTAGCAATCACAGAGCAGGATCTGTCCTAAATGCGTGCTATCAATATATGCCTGCTGCTTGTAGTCAGCAGTGTCAGACTGTCAGTGGAACGTGGAGTAAAGCATCTCCCCAAACTGTGATCGCTTATGTCTCCCAAAGTTTTGTTTGTGGTTAGGGAAAGCATTGCTGTGAATTTTACTCGCAGTAGTTCATCTTCTCCCATCCTCCAGCTTTCAGTACTTCTGGCTAATTTGGTAATTTGACCTTTGTGCCAAGATTCCTGTCTAAGGGAAGAAGTGCCTGTTTCTAATCTTTATTTCTTTCCTCTCTGTTTTTTAGCATAAGGAAAAACTGTGAACTAAGCAATGTTGATTAAATTTATTCTGCATTGTCATCTATATGATTTAATCCAAACCTCCAGGGCTGCATTTGGCTTTGCTGGCATGAACGTTCTGTCTCACGAGGCCTTTCAAGCTGCTGCAGGAGTGCTCTTTTCTGCCTAGCCCAAAGCCCTGGAAGGAGCATTGCCCTGTGGCAGGCATGTATTTGCCTGTTTCTGAAACACTCACCTTCCAGTGGCGTTTCCAGTCCTGTCACTGTGGCCAGCTGGCCAGCACACAACCTGTGATTCTTTGCTTGAGCAGACATGGGGGGAAATGGACACCAGATTCATGGGAGAACAGGATGAGCAATGGGAAAAAGACAAGACTTCAAGTTCAAGTGGGAATCAAAGTCAGGTAGAGGAAATAAACCTTTCTGTTCTTAGCAAGATTGATTGTATGCTAGCAGCTGGAATTGACATCTGTCAAAGATGTCTTGTGTTGCAGTCCTGCACCCACAGCCATAATGATGCACTGGAAAGGGGTTTCACATTAGAAAAACTCCATCTGTCCCTAGCTCCAGATGAACTCTTGCCTCAGTGTAAACAGATGCCCCTTCCCACTCTTATTCAGGTTTCACTGTAATTTCGAAATAAGGAGACAGAAATTATTTTCTTGGTTCAGGTAATATTTCTTCTTTTCTCTGTAATAAGGACTCAATGTAAAGAAGTAGTATCACAGTAACGATTTACACTGTGTGTTAGCAGGACTCTTGAGTAATGTAATACAGATTACAAACAGATGCAGCAGCAACAATGCCCTTGGTAGCAGGACCAGCATTTTAAAAATACATGTGTGCATGGGAAAGTAAGAAACGAGGGCAAGGAAAACTTGAGTAATATCAGCCAATGTCTTGGTAGGGGTTGGGACAAGCTCTCAGGGTTGAGTTGTGTGAAGGGGTGTAATGGAAGGAGATTGTCCTCGGCTGTAAAGTGGTTGAGCTGTCTCTTGGATTCAGTGCAGACAGGTGATGCTGGTCCATGCTTTTCAGGGAGGAATCATTTCTGTCAGAGGCTGAAGCACAGTCTTATTGCAGAAGGAGAGATCCAGCACTGCGAGTTAGTGTGGCTGAGAATGAGGGGCTGTGTTACACAGAAAATGCTGTCTGTCTGTCTGTCTGTCTGTCTGTGGAACACTGAGTAAGGGACACGGCTGCTCCTAACCCAGTGTATGGGAGGTGAAAGGAGCTGCGTGCTGGGCTTCGTGTGCAGCTCATTGCAGCTGAGTGGAGCTCAGTGATGCAGCTTGTGGTGTGTGTTATGGCTGCTGTGCTCTGACTCCTGCATTTTCTCCTGAAGGTTTCATCCTTTTGCATATCTGCACCTGACCAGCCTCACTGGTGTGAGGTGGTGGGGTATGGGAGTAAACTGTTCAAATTGAAATACCTTACACTGGTTCTGTCTGGAAAGGAGACCCCCTTCAGTGATTCCTCTGACTAGCAGTTGTTTTAATATTGGTACAAGTTCAGGCTGTTGTGAGATCTGTACATACACCTTTCCCTCTGCCTGAAGGCTGCAGGGCTGCTGTGGATTGACTGGGCAGTCTTGACAGCTCAGCTGTAAATGTGATGAATCTTATGTTCCCCTTTTGATATATTTAATTTTCTAAAGTGTGAATTCCTCCTTTTCTATCAACACTTGAATCCTATTTTAAAAAAAGGCAAATATTTCATTCTGTTTGTCACCAAACAGAGTTTTCTCTAAGGATGAAGTAACCGAGGGTAGTACAATGGGTTAGAAAAGTCAGGAAAAGCTATTTATTTACTTTGTAATGTCTGGTATAGGCTTTGGAGTTGCCTAGGTTTTAGTTAAGAAAATTGTGAGCAGAAGGTGATTTGGGACTCTTGTTTCAGTCCTAAGTGAACTGTCAGGTGCTCTTTGTTCTTGTGGCACATGCATTTTTTACCAGTGTGGACCTTGGTTGAGTGAGCGTGTGTTGTTGTGATTCCCTCAGTGCTGGTGGGAGCTGGGGCACAGCACTGGGCTCCCTGAGCTGCCGTGGGCTGCAGCTCCCTTGGCAGTCACTGCTGCTCATCTGCTGCTGTACACTGTTCAGAAGCAGTCGAGTGGAGACAGTTTTATACAAGTTCCCAGGAAGAAAAGGAGGGCAGATCTCCAGGAGATGGTTGTGCCTGGTGGTACGTTGTCCCCGATGAGACCACTGCAGAGCAGGGCTCTGGAGATTGCCTTTCCTTCTCACGAGTTACTTGTTACGGACACCAGTCAAGGAGAGCCCAGGAATAATGCAGAGGTGTTTTTAAATCCTCCTGTATTCCTTGCATCTTAAAGACCTTCTGTAGCTGTTCGGTGCAGCATTTACAAGGTATAAGCCTCTGTCTGCCTCTGTCTATTAAAGATAATGATAAATAATAAAAATACTTAGCAAGACCCCAGAGTTTGGACGTGAAACACTGCTGCTCACAGGAGTGTCTATCTAAAGTCTAAAGAAGTAGCCCTGATTACAGCCTGAGATCACCAAGATGTTTTGGCTCTGATTGTCAGGGCAGCTGTAGGAAATCTGAAGGTGATATGTACATTATATCCTGGTCTAAAGACATCCCAGATAGGTTGTGTCTCTTTATGTGGTGTTATTTCAGTATTTTTTAATGTATTGTCTTTACTAATATATATATATATCGTAATACATGAAGCACCACAGTCTCAACAGCAACTGTTTCAGTGGGGGAAAAAAAAGATTATTTTCTCTTAGTAGTCTTCCTGAAGAAGCTTTGTCAGCTATTGAATTAAATATTATTTCATCCTTAGTCCTTTCTATGAATGGAATATGGCATGTGAGTTCAGTGGGGAATTGAAAGATCTTATCTAAGAGCCACGAACACTACGGGGACTGTCACACGTGTCTTGGCCCAGGGGAGAATTAGAGCTGCCTTGCTGCTGGGAGGGTAAGCAACCAAAGTAAGGAGTCCCTATCCAGGAATAGGGAGATGGAAGTAGAGTGTTGGACAAATGATAGTACAAAGGATCCCTGAGGGTTGGCTGTGCTTGGGTAGTGCCAGCGAGATCAGCTGATGGCTCTGGTACAGAGCTCTTGTGTTGGCTACCAGAATGTGACAGTCACTGACAAAAGATGACACTTTGCAGGTGTGATGTCCATTAGTTTCATGTGAAAGTCTTGGAGTTACTTTGGCCATGCTGCTCATGGAGTTCTAAGTCTCACTGAGACAACTTAAAGCATTATCTTACATTTTTCTAGATAGCCTTGCTTATTTTCTTATTCCTGACTAAATGAAGGGAAATCTCATCTTTTTGAAAGGATGAAATCTGGTTATGAAGTTCTTTAGATGACAGCAACTGTGTAAAAGATGTGAGAGAAGGGGAGGACTTACCTGCAGAATTTACTGTGAGCAGCATCTCTGTACCATCAGACAACGTGGAGTTCTCACTATTTATTTCTAAGCAAAGTCTGGTCCAGTTGTTTGGTTGGTGTATTCCAGTATCACCTCTTAAGGGACAGAAATGTTCCTATTCCCAGGGCAGGCCGATGTCTCGTGCTGGTTTTGTCACCCCCCAGCAAAACTGTCCCTGGTGCAGCTGCTCAGGAGGCAGCAGATCATGTAACCCAGCCCAGTGAGAGCACAGTCCTGCAAGGTGTTCATGTTGGAGAGGAAAACCAGCCAAGACCTCGCCCGGCAGTGCTACCTGAGCCTGAGGAATTTGGTGTCCAGCCGGTATCACTGGTGTCACTTGGGATATTGGAAAATTAGATAGATTCCTGAAGCTGATTGGAGCAACTGGAAGTTTTCTGGTTTGGAAACTGCTGGCATAAACCCTTGTTTCTATGTTAATATTTGTTTCTCTATTAGTACAGCTTTGAGTATTAAAGAATATTATTTACAGGTCGTCATTAGTACTGACTTTCAATATTTTTGTTATCATGGAAAGGAAGTTTACATCTTGAAAAACGTCTTCATTTCTGAGGTGCATAAAGAATACTTTCATAAATTGAGGAATCTTAGTTTTGTAAAGTGAAGGCCCTTTCAGAGTAAAAACCTATGTAATGGAAACATTTGTACTAGTTTCATACTAATTAAAAAACGTATCTTTTTGCGAAACATGTGGCCTGAAAATGTTTTTAATTACGAAAGCATTCTATAGCATAGAGAGATGGGAGACTGTGCTTTCATGCCAATCCTCTACAAAACATTGTGTCCTCCACTCCTTGTTAACTTCATTATGCAATCCTCTTCTCCTCCCCAGAGATTTCTCCATTGTCAAGGGCAGCTGCATTTGCTTATTACAAGAGCCTCGGTCATTAGTCACATCAATACAAAGCAAAGATCTTAATCCGGTATTAGAACTATAAATCAATCCAAATTTCTTTTTAAGTGCAGTTACAATATATAGCCTTGGATGCATTTACTGTAAGGGCTGCTGCATATATATATGTTTAATTGGTTTTCCCCCAAAATTGTCTTCTCTAATAGGCAGAAGAATGAGTAGAGTTTTATGTTCTAAGTCAGATCTTATTTATTTTCAAGATGAATGGATGAAACTGAGAATCCTGCACTTGTGGAAATCCGTCTCTCTGAGCTGCTCTCACACCTATTCCAGCGCATTGCTGGGAAGCTGTCTGGTATCTTGCTTGCAGAGATGGTTGAAATTCAGATCAGTCCTCTTATGATATTTCAGAAAGTCCTCTCATCCCAAATCAGGACTAATTGGCTAGCTCCAATTATGTGAGGAGCGGATTCTAACGTGAAGGATTAACCAGCATTCCTTTTGCTCATTGTGGAAATGGATTATGGGTCAAGGCTGTCCAGGAATTACAGCCCTAAGGCTTTTGCAGTGTGATTCGGTATCTGTTCAGTCCATAATGTCTTGTTAAATCACAGTGCTCACGTTCTGCAGAGTGAGGTACTGCTGCAGGTAACGGCAGGTAACTCCTGCAGGTAACAGGAGTGCTGTGCAGTCAGGGGGGCAGCAGAGGGTGGGCAGCGAGCCCTGGGCAGGCTCCAGCACTGAGCCCTGCTGTGCCGGGGCAAAGCCTGCAGCCTCTCACTGCTGCACGCCTGCTCCCAGGGGCTTCTTGCCCGCTGTGGAGGGAGCTGACAGTGTCACCAGTGCTCCCCTGCTGGTGCCAGATCCTGACAGTGCACTGAAATTTATCGTGTACAGGCAAATCTAAACCCTCCAGGGAAGGACACCCCTCACATCAGACCCGGATTCAACTTTCCAGGCTTGTTTCCAAGATTCTGTTGCTGAATGCTTTGGGAAGAACTTGGAGCTGACATTTTTCTGGGAGATATTAATGGAAAGGAGGGAGTGAGAGGTAGATGGTTTCCTTAGGAACACAAAGACCTTAATCATTCCTGTTCTGCATTCTTGCACTGTTTGCCTGTAACGTTTTACCTTTATTTCAATATTCTTTTGCATTCACTGTGCTGCAATAATTAAGAGATTTGTGAGCATTTGACTCATGCTCTGTCATCTCACCTACGTTACCATTAAAAATCTGTGGACTGTTTTGCATGTCTTGGTTTGATTATCGGAATTGTTCTTAACACTTGATTTTTCTAGAGGCAACTATGCTGATCAGTTGCTCATCTTATTTATAACAAAATTTAAATAGCACGCGCACTTCTTCTTTTAAGTGCTCCCAGCACTAGTAATTTACCTGCATTTGATAGTCAGATTTCCTGTGGCTTCTTCTGTGGGTACTGAAGTTATAAAAGCATTTTTATTGGTAAGACTTCAGAATTAGAGAAATGCAGGCTGTCAAGAAAGGTGTGCTGCGTGCAGAAATACTGCTAGGGATATTGTTTGTGATGGGAGACTTACCTCAGCCCCGGTGACTGCCTCATTGTGCTTAGTGCAATGTAAAATTGATGCTTCTGGGTCAGTGACAGCTTATGTTGCCGTGTGACATTCTGGTAACTGAGCCTACTTCTTTGTGAGGGAGGCTTTCAGCTCCTCGTATTTCATCTTAGTGGGTGATACTGACAAGAGCATCTTTAGTGAGTAGGACAACCGGGGAGGCTCTTGGGTGTCCTGCACTCAGTCTGATCATGCCGTGGTTGCTTTAGCTTGCAGAAGGGAGGGCTTCTGAACTATCAGGCACACTGATGGGACCTTGCCTTTGGTACATCCAGGTTCTAGATAAATGTCCAGCGTTGTTCAGGCTGTCTGATTGTTCTGATTTTCTTAGTTAAATGCCCCAAGTCCTGAGAATGCTGGAGATTCATGAGTGAGAGTTTCATGAACTTCATGGATCCTCAGATTTTAGAAATGGTACATCCTTTTTTCACCATCTGAGTGTGTGATCCTTACTGAATAACGAAGAACCTCGGAGTGTCAGTTGTAAGGGTTGCTGTTTGAGAGCAAGGGCTGGGATCCATCCTTGTGTTGCTTGACAAAAGATGTAACATCAGTGTCACACTCAATACCTGAGCAGTAAAATCACATACCCTACTGAAAATGCCCTTCCAGATTTCAGCCCGCAAACAGAATGTTCCTGGGGCCTTTTAGAATTGGAGCTTCTCGACAGCCAGCATCATTGCAATCAGCACAGACAAACAGCCATGAAACTGGGCCTTGAGCAGGAGCCTGACTCAAAGGAACTCTTGGCAATGTTATGCAAATGTCAGCCTGACAAAGGCTTATAGTTCTTGTGTTCTCATTGTGACTCGAAGCAGACATTGAAAGGATGGATAGAGCTGGGGTATGGCTTCTTTTATTATTGTTGTATAGCCCTGCATGAAAAAGTACTTATTTCTTCCTTGAATTGTTTCCTCCCAACCTCAACTGCCACTCTTTACGTGCACACTGTCACCTTAGGCCTTGTTAACACAAACAGCTGTGGCTGTGGGACCTGAGAAGGAATTTTAAACCAAAGTGCTAGTCATGTGCAAACCTTTTAGCAGTGATTGTTTGCAGTTCAGCTTAGATCTATAGGGAGCAGTTTCAAACTAGTCTGATCTAAGATACTTCCATAGAAATCAAAGTGTCTGCATTGAGGTTTGCACCTGCTTAACTAAATCCCTTTGTGAGATACTCAGCCAGTGCAGAATTGTTTCTGGAACATGCTTCAGTAAGATGTTCTTACAATGACTGAAGTTTCATCTGGTGAGTTTGAGCGTTTGAAACATCCTTGCATGTCTCACTGGTGTTACGTGGAATAAACCTTCCCACAGTTAATGGTCATCATAATGAGCCTTTGGAAAACAGAGCAGGTCTTTTAAACATTTGTTCTGTGTGTGCCTTGTGTGATAGAGAGTAATTTATGCTAGTGTATGTGAACGAATCCTTTAAAATCTGGTAATGTGAAAGTTTGAAGGAAAACAGTCGGAAAGTGTTCCTCTATTACCGGGTTTTTACTGAATTTGAAGGGTATCAGTGATGGCTGTGATGACTCAGAAGAAAGAAGGACATAGGAGAGGCTTTTTTTATAAACTGTGCTCTTAGTTCCTGATTGGCAGGTGAGAGTCAGCAGAGAAGAGCCCCCTCAGGTGAAGCAGTAATTCCCTGGGCATTTTAGGCAGAGAGCTTCTATTACCTTGCAGTTCAGCTGTACCGGTTTCTATCTCTATGTAGTTCAGTCATATCATTTTTATCTCTAAAAGCTTTGCTTTCCAGTGTGAGGACATTGCAATGGAAAAACAATGATGCAACTCAAACCTAATTGCTCTTGGAGAGTGGAATGGTAAAGAGAAAGGATTAATATTTGCCAGCATCTGTGGATGTTTCTGTGATGTATGTCTCAGTGATATAAGGTATATGCTGATTATTTTAACTCTTTGCTGAGTAGTTTTGAATAGCTCAACTTCCACATTGTGCTCAAGAAGCTTTCTGGTACCTGGTTTCTTAAGGAATGCACAACTGGTGGTGGCTGTGAGGAGTGGAAGGTGCTGATGTACAAGAGAGCCCCATTAGCAGGAGATATACATTGTTGTGTCCATTTGGGAAGGTGAGATAGCTCTGCGTTGTTTTTCATTTGGTTCCATTAGCTTACCCTGGAAACATTTGTTAACACCCTTAACTAAAATCGGGTGTTTTAGCCAGGGCTGGGTTTTCTGTTCTGCTCTCCTGAGACCCCATCTAGAGCTTTGTCCAGCTCTGGGCCCCAGCATAGCAAGGACGTGGACCTGCCGCCCTCTTATCTTTAGGAACTACTCCTTACAACTCCTACGAGACAGGATAGATGGGCTTTGTCTAAATGTGTACATTGGTTATGTTGTCATGGCAAGGATGAAGATAAATGATGCTGTTTATGTTTTGCAAATGAAGAAATGCCAGTGGAGAATCCAAAGGGATTTACTGTGGGCTAGGTAGGTGGATTATTCCGGGTTATAAATGTCACCATTTTATTGGTGGGATTTAAATTCAGAAATTGCTAGTTTGTCATTCTGTGTTTAAACTTAACAACAGGGAATAGATTGAGACTAGAGAACAATAAAAATTAACCCTGACAGTGAAAGATAATTACTTTTCATGAGTATACAAATATTTTTTCTCTAAATAATCCCATGTATTCTGTCAGGGGATTAAGTAATTCCCTTCTCTTGGGCTAGCCATGTTGATTTAAGAAAGCTGAAGTCTCTAGAAACAATGCACAAGAAACACAAAGAATAAGAACAAGCTGGACTCTCATGTGAGAAGCAATAAGAAAAATGTTTCTTTATACATCCTGTGAAATTCTTAGCCCAAACAAGTCTTGTCTTGGGAGGAACGGGTTAAAACCAGAAGATTTGGCAAGGAGGGAATAGTTTTGCTCAATGTGACCTTACAGCTGAGAATGCTGAGTATCAGTGTGGGGAAACTCCATTTATTATGCCTGATGTTGTTCATCCTCTGCCTGCTTTGAGAAGTAGAATTCCTGTGTAAAGATAACACACTCTCACGGACATGTTTGAGCCTCCTGCTGGGAGAGAGACAGATCATAAAAACACAGCCTTGTGATAAACTCTGCATGTGTGAAGTCCTTTATACTGGGGCAGGCCGGGCCTCCCTCCCCCGCCACCATCCCCTGGGATGAGCTGAGCTGGGCCTGTGTCTGCTTGGCTCCCTGTCCCGGGACGGGCTGAGCCCAACAGAGCCCCTGTGCCCGTCCCTGTCCCGGGACAGGCTGAGCCCAACAGAGCCCCTGTGCCCGTCCCTGTCCCGGGATGAGCTGAGCCCAACAGAGCCCGTGTGCCTGTCTGTGTCCTGGGATGAGCTGAGCCCAACAGAGCCCGTGTGCCTGTCTGTGTCCTGGGATGAGCTGAGCCCAACAGAGCCCATGTGCCCGTCCCTGTCCCGGGATGAGCTGAGCCCAACAGAGCCCGTGTGCCTGTCTGTGTCCTGGGATGAGCTGAGCCCAACAGAGCCCGTGTGCCTGTCTGTGTCCTGGGATGAGCTGAGCCCAACAGAGCCCATGTGCCCGTCCCTGTCCCGGGATGAGCTGAGCCCAACAGAGCCCGTGTGCCTGTCTGTGTCCTGGGATGAGCTGAGCCCAACAGAGCCCCTGTGCCCCTCTGTGCCGCCCAGCCTTGTTAGCAATGTAAGGAAATAAATCTACTGCTTGCATTTTGGATGTGGTTTGGTGGTCACCTTGGTTACCTTTATGTGCCAATTCACACTTTCTTGGGCACTCGGGAGAGGGAAAGTGTAGCGAGGGTTGGAGGAACTGAAGATGTATACACATTTGTGTAGTTTGTAATATTAAAAATTAAACCTTGGTAAACCCACAGATCATTTCTATAAAACCAGAATCCTTTTTAACCAGCTGTAAGTTGCATTGGTGGTCTGACATGCAAGTCCTGTCCCACAGGGTCTTACTGACGGGGAGTTTCCCATTTTCTTTTTCTAAGAAAGAGGTAGATGGTGAGTGCTTAACATGAAATTTGGAGATCCAAATGCCGAGGCACTGAGATTAAGAGTAACAGATCCTAAACCTAAGTGCATGTCTTGGGGTAGTGCCAGCCAAAAGACACAGATCAGTCAAGCACTGGCTGCTGTCTCAGAGAGACCTCCGTGGGCTGGCACTGTGGAGCCAGGCTGGGTTGTGTTCCCTGTGCTTGTGAGACTGGGGAAAAACTGTCCCATGAGGAGAAAAAACACCTTCCGATACACAAGTGATGCATTTACTTTCCTTTACATTCCTTTTGCCACTAACCTAGAACAAAACATCCCATCACATGTTATAGACCTAAAGCAAGGATGTTATAACTGGGTTTATCTAAGAGTGAAAAAGAAGCAATGGAGTGCAGAAATCTTGGCAAGGTGTGCCAAAATGTTCCTGAGCAGTGCTTGTAGTCTTACCATCACTTCTTTTATCATGTCAGAGGCAGTATTTAATTCTGTGTTAGGTCAGAATGAATCACTTATTTCGGAGACAGCATTAGGCATATCCTAAATTTCAAGCAAGGAACTCTGCAGTCACTCCCCTGAGGTGCAGGCTCATTAGCACTCCAGTGCTATCTTATGCCAGGGCACCATGTGAAAACTTGTAAGGAAGAATCTGCCTTCTGTTCACACACCTCAGTTCTTCACAGGTCTGCCTGTCTCCTTCCCCCGTATTCTCTATTGTTCCTTCTGCTGTTTCGGGAAAAAGCTGAAGGAAAGAAGTTTCAATTCTGGGAAGGAAGTTGTCACTCGTAGTGTACCTCCTTTTACTCAACCCTTTGGGATAATTGTGAGATGTGTATATAGGTGTCATGAAAGTATTCCCATGAGAACAGCGACTTCAGTATCTATAGCATGTCTGTTCATAGCTGTACTAGGATTTCTTTTTACTTTGTTACCCAGGTTCTGATCAAACTTCCTTTCATAATTACCTGAAAAGGCTTAGTTTTTACCTATATCAGTATGATCAATGTTCTGTTTTACAGAGGTGTTTGAAATATTCCAGTGTTTTGCAGTTTGATTGAACCATGCCATCTCTCCCTTACAAATTAATGGTGATTTATTAAGCTTTTGTAGGAAAGATAACAAATCCAAGTAGCACTCGAAGCAGATTTTCCTGAAATAACCCTGTGGTTATTTTGTTGCTTCAGCATTCAGACATGAAAAATTAAATATTTAGAAAATAAAAAACATCAACATCATCTATGATGGAAGAAAGGCATTTCCTAGAAATTACTCTACTTCATTTGGGTAATAAGGCCTAGTATTATTTGTTAGAGTAGTAATGTTATTTAATTAAGAACAGTGGATTTTGAAGGGAATGCTAGAATAATGGGATGGTTTTGTAAGTAATAAGCACCATAATTAATCATCTAGATTCTGAGCAGTCATTGCCATCAGCTGCCTGCCTCCTGTATGAAGTGCCAGCAGCACTGCAGTGCACAGAAGGGCCTTGGATCCAGGGCCAGGGGTTACATCTCAGCAGGTTTCTGCCATCACTTGGTGTGTGGTTCACTCCTGTAAGAGCTGAGCCCTGAGGATGGAGTTTGTTTGTGACAGCTGTGTAATCAGAAGCACTGCTGGCAGCCCCAGGGCAGGGGGTAAGGTAAGGGTGAGGTACCAGCCTGCCTTTCCGATCAGTCATTGACAAGGCACCGGGAGTGACGGGATAAAAGCCATGTCAGTTAGCACTGTGATAACGAGCCAGAAATCCCACCGTACCAAGGGACCTGTCACTTCTAAGGCTGAGGTCAGAACTTCCTAATTCTGTGGAATTCTGCCCATCCAAAAAGAACGTGCATTTAAAACAGGCTGGTGCTTCATTGAATGGTGCCAGTGGCAGAAGAGCAGCCAGCCAAGGGTCAACACAGCCAGCGAGCGGGGACTAATTGGTGTGGTCTGTTTCAAACCAAATGGTCATGCATGGCTTTACTGTGGCATTCCAAAAATAAAGAGGCTCTGCACAGGTTCTGTACTTAGCAATCAGTAATCAAATGCTCTGCTTTTACTCTTTTCTGCTCCATTTGCTAGAAGTAATAAAACAAGGAGTAGAATGGAGGCTTGTGGGTAATCTCATCTTGCCTTGTGTTGCTTTTTAGAACAGTAAGTGAAGGCAGCAAACGTTTGGATTGCTAACTGGAGAGAGCCAGGAGTCCTGGAAAGGGCTTTGAGCAGACAGCAGCCCTTTCCCACTGAGGGATCTTGCAGTGCCTTGAGGACCATTCTACCAGGGGCGAAACAAAAGGCAAAACAAAAACTCCAGCCACCTTGGCACAATACATATAAAGGGATTGTAATGCTTATAGGTTCCACTCAACTCTGGAGGCACTAATAGCACGACAAACCACGTTTTCCATTGAAAAGACAGTAAGCATCAGAATCAAATCATGCACAGCCACCCAGCTATAGTGGTGATGTGCTCCCAGCTGTGAGGTGCTTTCAGTAGAGCATTGCCCTGAAGAAGATTTTAGCTTTGTTGGAGGGGAATTAAAGAATAAGTAAAATAAATATAAACACTTCTTGTGACATCCTGTGCTTATTACTTCCTGCTGTGGTTTCTCAGTGTTTCTCATGGGTGTTTTGTACTACCTGCTTTCAGTCCCAAGTGGCTGAGAGCAAGAGCAAAGCCCTGTGCTTTGGCATGGCTGTTTTTGTGTTGTCAGGGATGGTGGTATCAGAGCTTTGGGTTGGTTTTTCAAAGTTCATTTAAGTGCCCTGGAGATTTTTGTAATCATTTTTTATTTTGCTTCTCTTTTAGTTCCTGCTAGAAGACTAGCAGAGAGTATTCTAAACTTTCCTCCCAAGAAAACACAGGAGAGCTTTGTGTCAGTGGATTGAAAAAAGGAGGGTGGGCTCTTCCCAGTTCAGAGGAGTGATTCCCAGAGTACAGCGAACAGGACACTCTGCTTAGGCTGTTAGCAGAGAAGGAAGGGTTGCAGTTCCAGTTTCCCTCCTGTTTTTGCTTTGCCCACCATCTGTAGTGCATTTAGACACAGCTCCTTAGTTTGGTACATGGCTAAAATAGAAAGGGTTTTGGTAAAGGATCCTGTATTGATGTGGCAGTTGATGGAGCATCCAGAATTGCCTTTACTGTGCGAAGACTGAAACAGTTCACTAGAAAAGATGTTGTCTCTGTAAGGTTCTAAATGCTTATTCTTAAAAGGCTTTTAGATCTATTGCATTTTCTATGAGAATAGACTCAACACTTATTTAAGATGTCTGATGTCGTCTAAATTCAGCTTTGTGTGTGTGTTTTGCCTTTTAGGTTGGCTAATGCAGTTGTGCTTAGGTATGCAAATTGGGTGTGTTTTTTTCTCTGAACACTCAGCTATTTAGGCAGAGTAACTGTGAAAAGAGATCCACAAATGGAGCCTATTTATAATCCAGGACTTCACACTTTATTTTGTATAAGTAAAATTGCTTACTGTTTTAATACAAAACTGAGTTGAAACAGACATTTATTTAATTGGCAGAACTTTAAATTCCAGCTTTATTTTTGTAGGGAATTCCAAGCATCTGCAAAGATGCACCACAAGGCACTGGCAGTCTGAGAGTGTTTCTTTTATTAAATTCTGTGGTGTTTTTCCACTCTAAATATTTTATTACAAATAAAAGCCCTGCTCTGTGTGAGCACTCAGTAACTGGCAATCAGCTGAGTTCACAGATGCAGTTGGGACTCTTGCAAAGGCGAAATTCAATCCAGTGTGTAAATGTGGTAGATGAGGTTTAAACAGCTATTTGCTTTGGCCCAGCTTGCACCTGAGCTTTGGCAGGATATTTAGAGATTTGTTCTTTGGACTGATAGAGATGGATCCTTGGGGGGGAGCAGTGTGTGAGGTGAAGGACGAGCGGCAGCAGTATTGGCTCTAAAGGGAACTCCATGTGTGAATTCCTCTGCTAGCTGTTTGGTGCTAGCAGTCAGCCTCTAACGGAAAGGCAGCTGAAGGGAAAGGCTTGCAGAGGAGAAGATGGCAGCCTGGATGAATGCTTTGCCAAACTCAGCAGCCAGTGCATTGGCGTGCAGCCCTTCCTTCAGCAGGGACCATTCCTGTGGCTGGATGGAATGGTGAGCAAAGTCATACCTCATCCTAACTGCAGCTCTGCAGATCTGAGATACCTACACTGAAAACAGCTGCTCAGTTTCCAGAGGACTGTCCGGTGATAGCTCCCCAAGCTGCTTTAGGAATTGTTTCTGTAATGCAGGGGAGAAAGCTGTGGCAGGACCGAGAAACGGGCAGGTTGCAGCAACAGATTGAGAATTGGAGAGATGTGCTTCATGTTTCCTAGCAATGTAATGTCGTTGGCTTCAGATGAAGGAAGGTCAAATTTTATCTGGTTTTCACTTTAAAACATCATAATACTCAAAAAAACTTGATCACCAACTCCCTTCTAAAATTAAAATTTTAGTAATTCATTTTAAGGTTTCCCATCTCTTTGCAGCTCTGTAAAGAAAGAAGTGTATGTGCCAAAGCTGTGTTTTTAGCTTTGCTGCAGACTTTGCATAGCTTAGGAGCACAGCTGGTGGCACAGGGCAGGGCACCGGCCCCGCAGCCCATGGGGAGCCTGGGGGGGCTGGCTGCCCGCCGGAGCCCTGCAGTTCAGGGCCTTCACTGCCTCAACTTCCCCTTTATGTTTAAAATATAATGGTCTCATTCTTCACTCTGCTTCACAGGAAGCTGGAGTTTAGGACTGTGTGTGATATGATTGTGTTCTGACAGAACGCGTGTGCAGAGAAGGAACGCCACCATGAGAGAGAGGTTTTCTTCCGTCTGTCACAAGAAAACAAATGTATGTGAAAGAGAACTATGAAACCTGGCTCTGGGCTGGCCTGGGGCAGTGGGACAGGCAGCATTTTTAGGCTTGTCCAGCTCTTAGACCTGACAGAATGGCATAATTCCCACTTGTCCAAGAGGAAGTGTGACTGGTTACCGCTGAGTATGGGGTGCAGTGAGGAGTTTAGGTCTGTGTGGGCCCACCAAACAGGGGTGTGAATAGCCTCAGTGCTGCAGGTGTGTAAAGCTGGGCAGGACCCCTGACATGAGTAAGCCTTCTGAGGGTGTTCCTGAGGTGCTCTATGGCCAGAGCTGGGCTCTAGACTGCTCTGCAGTGGCCTCTACGTCTGCAGGGCTGTTTCTGAAAGAGAAGGAAAAAACCAAGGTCCATGAGCAGAAACCTCTGGAAGCAATCTCAATATTCAGATCCAAAGTCGGACAATCTTAAGTAGGTGTCATCAGGGCATAGAGAGTGTTCCGAGGGAAATAAGATCCTGGGGTTTTGTTACGTGTTTGCAATGTAGATGAAGTTTGTGGGTCACCCGAGGTAATGCTCCGTGGGCCCCCTGTGCATTCACAGGTAATTTAGGGCAAGTGTCAGTGAACTGCTGGCAGTCAGCTGAACTGCTTTGCTTCTGCTACGTGAAGTCCTAGGCTGTCTTGCCACTACTGAAGAATATTGCATGGACTTCAGGGGACTAGATTTAATTTTAAAGTTTCCCTCTGTGTTGTCTATTTCATGTTTAGTGTATTAAGACACCACCACTGGAAAGAGTAGAAGAGGAAGAGAATAGTGTTTCTGATAGCAAAGTTCTTCAGCTTAGATTGTTATCTTGAAATATTATTTGAAGAAATTCTAATTTTTGCTGCAGTTTCATTATCATCTTGACTTTACTTTTTTTTGGATACCACTTGATGTTTCTAGTCTCTGATGCTTCTACCTCCCTCCTGAAAAAAAGAGTAGCTGTCTAGAGCCTGAAACCTGAGTAAACATCCCCTGGTGCTGATAGGATCTTGGTAGTTGGAGCCACCTCAAATGTAGAACTGGTTGCAATCAGCAGGTCTCTCTCCACTGTGAACACAGTGAGTGTAAGTAATATGAGTTGAATCCTGAAAAAGTCGTGTGTTGTTTACTAGGCACTTACTTCTGAAGCAAACTTTTGTTAAAGTACCATAAAGACTAAGCAGACACAGACTTGTTCAGATTTATTTCTCCACATAAAAGTGGAATGAAGTAAACCACACTGTTCAACCAAACCTCGTCCAGAAACATTCTGAAGAGTGCCATGGTACAGTAAGATGATGAAAATCATCTCATGATTGTAGAACAGGGAAAATGACATGAAGAGGCCAGTAAAAGGGAGAATATTCCAAAAGCTTGAGAGAATTACACACGTAGCTTTCTTAAGTTCTTTTGAAAATCCAAACAAATACATTTTCTATTGATATTAGAATGGGGTGGAATCTTCCAGGGATAGATATTCACAAAAGGACATGCTTAAGCAAAGAAGAGGAGGGGTTTGGGGTTTTTTAAAGTACAATAATGCAATTATTCAAAGCGATATAGAGATAACATTGTACAGGAGGGAGTGCATGAAGAGGAGTCAAGAGAAGCCCGGGTGATATGGAGAAATTATTAGCAGTGAGTCCTGAAGGACTTCCGAGGTGAGAAATGTAGCTTTTGGGGCCCTGGAGCGAACAGGGATCTTCTGACCTGTCTGAGAATGCAAATATTAGTGACTGGGGGGAGGACAGGCTAGCGGAGGTCAGGGCAGCCATGGAGAAGAGACAATGGCCTTTCTGCAGCACCAGCCTGTCTTCACTTCACAAAAGGTTTCTGTCATTCAAATGAAAACAGCTCCTCCTGAAGAAAGGGATCTCTCTTTGGAGGGAGAAACACTGCAACATATTCCTCTATGACTTCCCTCCAATTCCTCCCTCCATCAGTCAAAGCATGAATTTGGTTTGACTGGGGTTTTTTTTGTTGCAGAATTCCAGTTTAAACAGCAGCACGCTGGAAACGCAGATAATGGTCCGGGGTCTTTTTAGAGCTTTCTTTGCAAAATACTTTTTCTGGGAAGTGCTGCCGGATCAGCTCACCTCTGATTAGTCCCGGAATCCCACCGTCCTGAGAATGTCCGTGCACGAGGACTTTGCATGTGTCAGCTTGCAGTGTCCTCATGTCCCTAAGCGTCCATGAGTGACTGGGACAGTCCCGGCTCACTCCTAGAGACGGTTCAGCAACGCTCACTGCCCTGCAGTTTGTATTTGCTGGCAGGGCGGTACAGCAGCGGAGCGTGGTCTGAGCGAAATTCGTCACCCAGGCCAACTCTCGATGGAAAAAGAAAACCTTTCGAGATGGTAATTGAGCCTCTTTTATAACAGCCTCCTAAAGCACAGTGACTCCTCCTCTGGCTGCCTGCCCCTTGCTCTGGGGTAGTGAGAACCTGGGCCACTCACTCAGGGAACTCACTTCAGCTTTCAGGGTGCGAGGAGGTGAGGTGAATCCTCCCTGGAGCCCCAGAGATTTGTTGACAGAAGCCATTTTGTGCTGGACCTCTGTCCAGAAATTCAAAGGGAGAAGAAAGCAGTTGGAATGTCCGAGTCCTTAAAGCGCAGCTGCAAGTCCAGTGCTGTGCAATGCCAGTATTTAGTGATTGATTTGATGTTACAGACAGTGTAACAATGACAAGATAGATGTAAGATAAATCAGCCAAGTGTGGTCATAACTGCGTGAACCTTAAAATTCAGGATTGGCTATGGACAAATCAGATTTTTGGAACTATCTCAGGCATGTGCTTCATATTAGCAGTAGCTGTTTCTCTTATCTAGTATTTAAAGAAATAATTATTTATTAAAACGTTTTATTCATACATGCCCTTACACAATTTTAAATAGCATTTCTGAATGCTCCTCTGTATTTCATTTAGTGTTTATCAGCATTTACCATATGTCAGATTAAGAAATGGGGAAGAAGTTTCAAATTGCCATGATCAGTGCTTAGTTAATGTTTATTAAATTGCCAGTATGAGTGGTGGTTTTGTAATATGCATGTACTTATTGCTGATTTATCTATACGATTACAAAAAATACCCATCAAAAATGTGCTTCAGGTGAAAGGAATCTCTCCCTTGTGACATATCTGAATTTTGCAGCTGAAGCGGCGTTTCTGTTCTGACAGTCTTTCCAGTTTCACCTGAAATGGAATCTGCTTTTTTGCAAATGGTCATGCAGCCTGGTGTGGGAAGAGCTGGTGCCTCCTGTAACTCCTGTGCTTCTGTGTGTGTGAAATGATTGTGCAGCTTCTACAGCTCAGACTGCTTGAGCTGTGTGCAGAGAATGTTTGATACTCCATGATGGATGTGACTTTTTTAAAAAAAATATTATTATTACTAATCATCTTGGTTAGCTAATAATTTAGTTCCTCTTCAGAGGATAGATTTTTAAAAAAAGTACCAATAAGCTTTGAGGCTTTAAAGCCAGTTTGATACACAGGAAGCTTGAAATTAGGGCAATAAAAGGTATTTCTGGTGCTATTTCCTCTTACTAAACACCTCTGTCTGTCAGGCAAGTCCCTGTTCAGGTGTTTGCTAATGAATTAATTTGCCTGTACATCTCAGCTACAGCTACAATGGTTTTGCACAGTTGCTCTCCCTCACAGCTGTGGCTCTGTTGTTTAGGAGAATTTTAGTATAATGCACTCATCTGATGCTTAAGTTCTTCCTTCCTTTTCCAGACAGTGGTAATTTAAAATGTGTTTCTATAGAAATATTAATACAGCAGCCAGTAATTGAGCAATGAGGGAATACTGGATTGCCAGTAAGAGGTACAGTAACAGGCTCTTTAAAAGTAGTAAAGTTGCTTCAGTGTCGCTCCATTTTCCATGTGTAACGCTAGTAATGTCAAAGGAGTTGCTTCTGATTTCCAGTATTCCAACTTAATGTCACAACTGAAAAACCCGAGTCAGGCCCAGCGTTCCACGTGGTATCCTGGCACTTGCCCAGGGCAGAAAGTGATGTTGGCAAACCAGTCGTGTGTATTTCCTGAGGAATTACTTTGTGTGTCTTTAAAATGCAGCTGTGTGTGGGCTGGGGTTAGCAGTGCCCAGCACTGCAGGCCCTGCAGCAGCAGCACAGCTGCAGTGAGGGTCTCGTTCCCAGCTGCCTGCTGAGCCAGGGCTGTGAGCGCTCTGTGCGTCCTGCAGTCACCTACTGCCAGCACGCTTGAAGATCTCAAAGGCCTCGTGCAGCCACACAGCCGTGTGCTGTGTTGCTCTGAGGTTAGTTATGGCATTGTCTTTCAGGTGTCAGCGCAGGTGACAGCTGCGGTTGACACGTGGGATGCAGGGTATTAGTTTCCTGTCATTTGTGTAGAGCTTTAGCTTATGGGCTGCATATCTGATAGAAAGCAAAAGAACATGATCGGAATGACAAGGTCCAAAGCTAACAATTGAGTAACATGAGCAAGGATGCTCTTAAAACATGAACTTCAGCAAACGCTCAGTTTGTCAGACTATTTCAGTAAAGCTGTGTTCCCACAGGACCTTTGAGCTGCTTTGCTAAAGACAGTAGTTTTTTTGGTATGGAGGCAAAGACTTCTAACAGCCAAATTCAGTGACAACACTAGTTCAAGTGATGAAAAAAAGAGAAATTGAAATTACACTTGCATTTCTTGTTCATATGTATGTGTGACCTCTGTCCTGTAGTTGCAAGGTGAGGATGCTAGTGATGGTCAAATATTGGAAGTTATTGTTCATGTCACCTCTTAATTTGTCACTGTGAACACATTTGCTTGGAAACAAGTTATCTGCACTTGCAAGAAGCTTTAAATGATTGATGGCACAAGTGTAAAGCAATTTATTAATATTAACCCAGAAAATTCTAGGCTCATTTAGATCCCTGGACCCTTGTTCTGAATCAGTCCTGATCACTGAGAGTTTAACAAACTGTCTCCCCTGTCTCTTGGGTGCGATGTGGCATTGCAGTCAGCTGTTCAGGAAACAGGCTTTACAGGACTGTGTTTAAGTTGTTGTTTCTCCAGCAGCACAGGCAGCAGTTGCCTCCCCACTGTCTGTTTCTGTTCTCCTTTTCGTTTCCCTCAGGGGCAGGCACACTTTGCCTGCCTTGCTGTTTAGTAAGATGTCACTTCCTCAAACATTCAGAAATAGCAAGAATCTGCCTTAAACATGAGTTTGGAGAAGGGGCATGAGCAAACTGTCACTGCCTCGTCCCTAGTGTTTGCCTTGTGTTACTTCTGCTACACAGAAGATGGAAAATACTAATTTTCTCTAATTAAGGCCCGTGTGAAAAGCATTTGAGAGAAATCCCAGTTGTTTCATGTGTGCAACTGTTTCATGTGACAGCAACTAACAATTAGCAGATTCTTTCCTTAAAATATCCTCTGTGCTTTTGTGGTTTAGAGGTGCTGCAAAGACAATCAAAACAGTGAGATTTCATTGAAACAGTGGAATGTGAGGACCATGAATAGAAGAACAAAACACTTTCATACAAAAGGGGCATTAAAGAGTACTTATTTAATGAAATGAATTTTATACTTAAATTTCATTCTAGCTTTGTAATACGTCTCTATTAGTCTGTATTGGGAGGAACTTGTCCAACATGATGTGAAGCAGAAAGGAAACATTTCACTCTGCTCACTCTAGTTTGTCATAGATGCTTGAATCCTGCAAGGCTTTGTACTGTAAGACAGACTATAAATGTGCTTCTGCATGACATGAGGAGCATCAGCTGTGGCCTGCTGAGTTTGGGAATAGCAGACCTCTAGGACAACGAGTCACAGTGCACAAATAAATATTATGTTACTACAGCAGAATTTGAAACGAAAACAAGTCCTCTGGGGACTGTTTTCCTAATACTGAGCACATTAAAATGGAAGATGGGACCTTTACAGTCTTTATCAGGAGAAAGAAAATTGATTCGCCTGGTTTCCCATTTTTCCTGTCTTGTGCCATGACCTGTTCTTGTTCTGCTGCCCACACAAACAGCTGGGGCTGCTCAGACTGGCCCAGTGTGAGCACAGGGCATCACTGCGGGGGCCAGGGGAGCAATGCAGCACGGGCATGAGGAGGAGAGATGTCTGCTGTCAGCTCTCCTCTTGTCTCTGCTTTTTGTGAAATCCTGATCCTTGTAAGTCCTGACCAGGTGCAACAAGAAGATAGAAGGAAGCAGAGCCTACTTGTGTTGCCTGTTGATCAGTTTCAGCTCTTCAGCAGTCTCAGTGCTGTGCAGTTGGTTGTTGTTTCAGGAATCCCCGATAGTTCCGGAGAGGAGGAAACCAACAGTGTGCCACAGCAGAGATTTCTGCTCTTGATTGCCATGGAGGGGTGACTGTGATCTTCCTGTGTGTCCTAGGAATGATTTTCAGAGAGCCCAGCTCGTACTTCCAAGGTCTCCTAAGGAAGCTGCCCCCCATGCTTCCACATCTCCTTGGAGGCCAGTTCCTACAGAGACTGGAGGGGTAGCAGATGAGAAGGGTTATGCTGTGGGGTCCCTGAAAGCTCCTTGTAAAAAATGCCAAGGGCCAGAGCCGTTGAATTTCTGTGTGAGTTGTGTAGAGTGTGAAGAGCTTGGAGCAGCCAGAGAGAGTTTGTTTCAGTAACTTTGTAGGTGGCCAGACAAGCTTTTACCCTTTCAACTACTTCCCCTTTTATAACAAAGTATTTTGGAATATAAATAAGATACAGGCACGGCAAGTTTTTTAATATCCATCCACCACCACTTCTCTCTTTTTGGCATCACTTTTGTCAGGTCCTGGTCCAAATAACTCTGATTATCCAGCTAAATCAATAGGTCTGATGGAAGACCATAGCACTCCCTTCCCCCAAAAGAGATGCACACTACCTGTGTAATAGATCTTGGAGTCTGTGTCACCAGGTGATTAGAGGGCTAGTGCTAGTACAGACCAGCTTAGACCCTAATAAAACAAGTAGCACAAAAATCACTGGAGAGGTTTAGGAAATGGTGACCTGAATGTCAGAATAACATCTCTGGGAAAAGGGTTGCTTTTTCCAAGCAGGAAGTGGTTTGGAAGAAAGTGGTGTTGCCATGTGAACAGGGCATGCAGCATTATCTTCGTGAGCTGCTGTTTAATAGCTTGTGTTTTTCATACTTTTTATTTGAATGACTGTGTTGCAAAAGATTCTTCTTGCACCTCAGTAGGTATTGAAAAATGGAAAACAAACTTGTTCTGCATCCACTAAGTTTTGATAATTTGAGGGCACTTGCATTTTGGAAAGCAGACTATTAGATTTGTAAGACCAAAATCTCTTGTAACTGTCTTATTATAACTGGAGAGACTGCTGTCCATGCACATCAAGGCAAATCAGAGGCGGTAGGAGATTTGAAAGACTATCTACAAAGTTGACTGTTTCCCTTCTAGGTCTTTCATCCTCCTTCCTCTCTCTGCTTCTATGCCTTTTTTAGTTTTTGGTTTGATTTTCCCCTGTTTTTTCTCCCTTTCTTGTGCTCACATCAAGTGGTCTTTTCAGACAAGCATCACAGAAAAGCTGGTTTTTAGATTAACACAGTCTCCACTTTTTTAGACCCTTCATACTGGGACTAATGTGCAGATAGCTGTTAGTCACCAGTGGAGCTGCTAATTGTGCAGATGAATTGATGATTTCGGTTGTGTTTGTTGTCTCCAAACATGTTTGTGATTGAAGGAAGGCGAATCAGTGCCTGACTTGGTTAGCGAACGAGTGGCTCTGGAATGCTGTGGCACCTTCAGGGCTCAGGGCTGGTCTGGGCTCAGCCATCACACCCAGCTGCAGTGGGAGTGCAGAGCGTTCTCCTGTCAGCAGTCGTCGTGCCGGACTCTGCATCCCAGACAGTTCCCTGCTGCTGCCAGGCTGCAGAGCACTGCACTTCCTGCCCAGAGTATTGCCAGGGTGGACACAACCCTTCTGCCACTGTGTCCTGTTCCTTTGATGCAGGAATCTAGTCTTCAGACTTCTTGGTCCCCACAAACTCCTCTGGGTTCTCCAGATCTAGCTGGAATCTAGCCAAGATCTTCTTCCTGTTTAGCAATACTAGAGGAGCAATGTGGTTATGGTCCCTGAAATTTGTTCAAAAGCAGGTTGAAAATCCAAGGCTAAAAACAAATGTAGGGTCTCTGTGCTTCATTAATTAATGTCTTTTTTACTGGTGCCTGTCCTGTAAAGTGTGAATGGCTGATGAGTGACAGAGAGCCATGCCTAAGCTGGAACAGAGATGTGTTGCTTTTAGAAAGTCAGTCAGGGGAACACGTTCAGTGTCTGCCAAGCAAAACACCAGAGATGAAGGCATTCCGTAAGCTGCAAGTTTGGTTCTGTGACATTGCTTCTTAACAGGTTGTAAGCCTCTGCTGATCCCAGCAGGCACAAGGGAAAAAGCAAAAGCTGAGTATGCACCAGCTGACATGGGCCTTGCTCAGGAATAGTTCATCTTTTAAAGGCTTTTTATTATCAAGCTGTAACAAAGCTGCTTTGTGCCCTAAATAAAGACATGACCAACTTCCCCTCACTCTCTCAGGTGGGTGAGAGAAATTCTTTCATCCTTGTTCACTGCACTCCCCAGGGCTCACTCCTTTGTGTGGGAGGCAAGTTAGAAACCATTGGCAAGAGCAGAGAGGAGAGCCCTCTTCCCTTCTTTGCAGAGGTTTTGTAGTTTATTGCAGCAGGTTCTGTCCTCACTGGCTGCCCTTCAGTCTCTCCTGCAGGTATTTCCATCTCTGATGCCTGTGGATAGGAAAATTCTTTGCTCTCAGTTCAGAAGCGCCTTTTAGCCAAGAGTTGCTAAACCAGGGGGTCTTGAGATGGAAATCCCATGCAGTGTTCTTTTCTGAACCCTTCCCACTGAGTCAAATGGGTTTGTGGGTGTGTTCAGTGCAAATGCGAGTAGGTCCTCCCAAATTCCAGTAGCCAGAGTTATGCTTTTCAGGCTGATATTCAAATCACTGTCCATTTGTATCTGGCCTGGAGCTTTTTATTCATTTGACTGTTGAAGCCAGAGTCGTGCAGAGCTGAGAGAAGGGGAAGCCTGACCTAAGTGAAAAGTTCCAGCATTGCTTTGTCTATTTTTAGCCAACTGAAATGGAGTGAACGGGACAGGGTATCGCAGGCACTGTCTGCTGAATTCCATTTCCCTTCCCCACATATGGAGACTCTCGGACTTGGCCCCAGCCCCAGCTCATGGCTCTGAGGTGCCTCAGCCCCAGCAGTGTGACAGCGCCTTCCACGCTGTCCTGGAGACACAGGAAACCTTCAGGGGAGCAAAGGGACCCTGCTGGAGTCTACTGCTCATAGCACATCGTTAAAGCTGAAAGCTTCAACAAAGGGAAGACATTTATTGTCGGGCAAAGCCCAACAGCCTTGTAGGAAATGCCTTTGGTAGAGTCTGCATGCAGCCTGGACACGTGTGGTGGGGAGTTCATAAACGTTTACATCCTTTCAGTCTTAAAGGTGATCAGCCACACTGTGTTGATGGGAACCTAGAGGAAATAAAAGTGAAATCAAGCTACTATCAAACTTTTTGAATATAAATCCTCTTTCATCTCTGCAGGCATTTCTTCACCGGATCCGACAGAATGCAGTGGACAAAGCTGAGAAGTACATAACGGAGGAGAATGTTAAGGTATTTCTTCTGTCTTCCTTGTTTTTTTGGTAGGGAAAGGGATTTGCAATGAAAGGCTAGATTCAGGGATATGAGTATCAAATATCCTCGTGTCATATTGATACTTGTTATTAAGTTGGTTCCCTAAGTAAAGGAGCTCATGTTAACAGTTTATCTGTCAATCTGTTTGCCCATTCTTATAGCTGTCATCTTCCAGAAAAATTACTGGAATTTTTCGTCTCACTGGCTAATTTTAGTAAAATTTGGCAACAGTATAGTGTTGTCAGAGATACTAACTTTTGCCAAGATTTGTGAAACGCTGAGTAGAGTGACAGGGAATCCACAGTCCCTGTCTGTTCTGTTTGCCAGTATTCAGTTAGCCAATTTGCATCTGCTGTTTTCTACTAATAGAAATTTAATAGGGCTTATGTGAAGGAGGCAGGAATCTTCCTTTGTGTTCTTGTGGAAAGGAATTTGGGTTCTTGTGGAAGGTCTACATATTGTGAGACCCTTGTGTGAGGAGGTTCCTGAATGAATTTTGCACTGGAAAGAGTTAAGGGACATAGAGAACTGTGAGGTACAGGCTTCTCTAGTGCCTGTGGTCACAGGGGTGCATGTTGTTCATTAATGTCATAAATACACAAAGCCCTTTCTTGTAGGTATTTGGCTTAAAAACTCACCTTGTGCACATTTGCATGTGACCCCAAACCCCTCTTCATGCACGAACCCAAGTGAAATCACTGGGGAGTGGGACAGAGCACTGGCTGGTGCTTTCCTGCACTCGTGTTTGGTGCTGCAGCTCCTGAAGCAGCAGCAGCAGCTTTGCCCTGCAGGCCTGAGGGATCGGGGCAGGCACAGGAGGGGGCTCACCCCGCAGTGCTGCTGCAGCTGCTCCTGTGCCAGGCTTCCCGCGCGTGCCAGGTGAGCTGGGCTCCAGCCCCCTTGGCCCTCCGTTCTCCAGGCCAGCAAGGTGTGCCGCTGCCCTCAGCAGGGGCTGGGAACAAGACTGCTGGCACCTTTGTGCAGCTCAGCCCCTTGCTGTCTGCAAATCTGGAAATCTCCAAAAACTCACCCTCCAGCATCTGGAGTAACTTCAGGGGTGACTGAAGAAAATGTGGTGTTGGGACTGCTGATAATCTGCCTGCTGATGTTATGTCTTGAGTCACCAGAGAGCTGCGACGTGGCCAACAGTAGAAGGGACTACAGAAGTGGTTGGGCAGCTTATGTAAGGAGAAGCCTGGCTTTACTCTCTCTCTTCACAGGACAGAAATGCCTAGAGGAAAATACAGGGCATTCAGGCAGTCATTCATCTCTGAGCAAAAGGAGAAGGTGCTTTTTAAGATAAGTTGGGTTACTGCTCCCAGTGTAATTTTGCAGATTTCTCCTACAGCTGGTGCAAAGCACCAGAGATTTCAGTAATCTTTAGCCACTGTATCCCTCTCCAGAAAGGCCACATTGAGTCCTGTGCAGGCCCAGATTTCACAAGTGCACCAGTGACTAACAGCTGCAGCAACATCATAAAAATTTGGTTTGAATTTATTCACTGCCTCGTGTAGGAATAACTTTCCTGATGTGTTAATGTTATGCTGTGCTCACAGCAGACACTGCTGTCACTTCACTGAAAGGGCAGTTTGAAGGCAGTACAGCTTGAGGGTGAGCACAAAGCTGGTAACTGGATTTGGTACAGGAGCACGTGCACTCAAGGTCTGTCTGCTGCCTTGATTTTCACGTGACTCTTACCTGCAAATTCTGCTGCAACCAGAGCTTTACTAATCACCTCAAAATTCATTAGCTTGCACAGATATTCCTTGGATCAAAAACCACCCCTGAAGACTGCTCCTGAAGGATAAAATCATCCCTGACAGATGTTTTCCTATTGCTTGTTAATCCCCTCCTGGCACAGCTTCTGGCAAAGCACTGCAGGCAAGGGCTACTGCATCATCACATCGCTTTCAGCCACGTGACGGAACACCTGCAGGCTCCACTTGAATTAGCACAGGAGGTTTTTAGGGAGCAATGAAAGAACCCGAGCTCCCTGGCCTTTTTTTGGGTTCAGAGCCAGTCAGTGCAAATTCGGTGTGTTGGAATCTTTCAGTTTCTTGAGAGCTAGAAAGGAGCTCTGAGGCACAAGTGCGCATTGATGGTGGTGCACAGCACCAAATCTCAGAATTCCTGGAGGGAGAGGGAAGCAAAGACAGGGAAGATGCAACAGGCTCTGCTCTGGACATGCAGTCAGCCTGAAGAGCAGAGTTTGAGAGAAATGCTCTGCCCATCCTTGTGAATAACAGAAGTATAGAGTTGAACCTGGCTACCTGAAGAGAGGAAGGCCTTGGATTCCTGATCTTGTCTACCTCTGCAATACCAGAGAGAAACTGGTTTTAAACCAGGAATTGAGGTTTCAGTCCTAGCTTTAATGATTAGACTTAATTTACGGATTATTGTTTCTCTGAATTGCTGCCACATCACCAGCCACCAGGCTGACTCAGTGCTACATCTGGTAAATAAACTCCACTGCAGAAAGTTGAAGAGTTTAGTGTTGTGATGAGGCATTTTGGGAAGGGTTTGGAGATGTTAGGTGTGATCACTTCCCACAGCAGATGCCAGGAAGATGAAAGCTGCTCCTGTCAGGCTGCATCCTTCAGGGGCCACCCGCTCACTGAGCCAGACCTGGCAGGCTTCTTCCAGTGTGGGAGTTTGTTTGACTGCACTTCACATCTTCTCTTTGCAAGTGACATGGTTAAAGCAAAGTGATAGAAACATTGTCTGCAACATGTATGTCACTGCAGGCTGCAGGATGTACTCTGCCCGTTTAGCCTTCCCTCCACTCCCTGCCAGTACTGATGGCTGTCACCTCACGTTGGGACTTCTGCCCCTCTCCAGGCAGCATTCCATCCCTACACGTGGATTCACACTTTGTCCTCCTATTTTGTATGAAAATGACCAAGATTTATAATGTGTTTATAGCACCTTTCACCCTGGCAGTTTATTCCCCTTAGCACACACACATTCTAATCACAGGGATCACGTGACTGTCCCCAGTAATACAAGGCTGAACCTAGAATTAATTTGAACCTTTTAATACCAGGTTGAACGAGGAGCCTCTTCCCCTCTAAATGTGCCTTTTGGTGTCACTGAGGTCAGTGAAAGGGAACTCTAAGTGCTGCTCTTGAGGTTTGTGAGAAATGTACATTATTCTGTACTCTGGGCAGAGAAAGGCTGGATTCCATACAGCTGATTTTGTCTCCTGTTGACAGGAACACCCTTGTGTGTGATACTTTCAAGTCCCTTTCTTCCAGAAAGAGATTTCTAATGCATGGGAAGGAAAGGCAAACCACTCCCTGCTTGTGTCTCCTGCAAAATGAGTTTGGTCTTGTGGTTCCATTTACCTGGCTGTTCTCATAGGAAATATTCTCAAGACTTAAAAGAGGTTGCTTGCATCTATCATGCTCAGGGGTCTGCAAAGATAACCTTAATTTACAGCGGGGGCTTCAGTAGCAATAAAGATTTTTATAGGGGGCTAGGAAAGGGGCAAATACAGTGTTATTCATTCTTTACAAGTCCCTGTCTGAGCTTTGGATCCTGTCAAGGTAAGTCTAGAACTCCACAGTATTTTGGCATTACTACTTAGCAAAAAACTCTGAGATATATTAGAAACTAGCAATGTTTTTCTCCTTATATTTCAGATCTTATTTTCGAACATTGAAGACATTCTTGGTGTTCACAAGGAGTTCCTGGCTGCTCTGGAATTTTGTTTGCAACCAGAACCCCAGTCTCAGCATGAACTGGGAAATGTTTTCTTAAAATTTGTAAGTACAATGACTTAATGCTATCTGAAAATACAGTTTCCTGTCATAAGCTCTCCAGCCCCTTAGCAAGCCCTAATCTCTGAGGCTTGTAGCAATACAAGCAATACAATATGACAATGTCTGTCTTGTATGAGAGTTGTAGGTAGGGTGGGAAAAAACTTGTGAATGAGGTTAGAACAATGGACACCACATCGAACTGAGCTAAACAACGACGTATTTTTAGAAACTCTTCCCTTTCCTGTTGATTTTTTTTCCATTTTTTCTCACCCATCAAAAAAGCAGCACAGTTTCAAGGGCCTCAGAAACAGTATTCCTGCAGATGTTTGCCTGGTGCTGCAGGCAGGGGTGTGTGGTATCCATGCTCCCTGCCCTGCAGCCCCTGCAGCAGCCTGGGCCCTGCCCTGCAGCCCCTGCAGCAGCCTGGGCCGTGCCCTGCAGCCCCTGCAGCAGCCTGGGCCGTGCCCTGCAGCCCCTGCAGCAGCCTGGGCCGTGCCCTGCAGCCCCTGCAGCAGCCTGGGCTGTGCCCTGCAGCCCCTGCAGCAGCCTGGGCCGTGCCCTGCAGCCCTCGCCGGGGAACAGTTCTTTGGCCTTTCCTTTTGGGCAGGGTTCTGTTGTTGCAATGTGCTCAGAAGAAGTGCTGGAACACCCTCAGTGGTGATTTTTCATTATCTTTAAATCACAGCGAGTCCTGTGGGGAGCCTGCGTGGAGGAAGTGACATAAGGCCCCTGAATCTTCAATGTGTTGGTGTATCTGCTGTTGTGATCACCTGGCAAGGTCATTCCTAGTCCTGATTACAAATCCAGTACTTGGCAGCAGCCAGATGTTAGCACATCTAACCTCTAACCTTGTGCTTCTCTTTAGAAATTCACTGTTAAAAATACTTTAAAATTTGGTGAATAGCTTGAGAATTCTTGAAGCACTGTTTTAGGTTGGAGAAGACCTTTGGGACCATCGAGTCCCACGTCAGCCCAGCACCACTACCATGTTCACCATTGAGCCATGTGCTCAAGTGCACACTGACACCTTCTGTGGATACATCGAGGGATGGTAGTTGTTATGGGCCCAGTATTTCCCAAGGACCTCTAATTCAGAAGGATTCAAATCTTGAATAACACCTAAAGCAAGCAAGCAGATTTTGCAAGAATTCCAAAAAAGAAATTATTGCACATTGTCCTTTTGAAGTATTTTAAGAGATGATGAAATGTGCTTGCTCCGATATTCAGGTGTGAAAAATTGTTTTTCTTCACAAGACAGACACTGTCTGCCCGCTGTAGTCCGCGTGGTGGGGTGATCAGAATTCATTGTCTGCTGGGAGGTGCTAGAGTTTGTTCTGGAGCTGCGGCTCAGTGTGACTGTAACAGATGGTAAAGAACATCCTTGAATGTTCATTCCAAATCCAATGTACAGCCTTAACCACAAGCAGCATGTGGGATGTGTCTCTCATGTCAGGGAGGGCACGTGTGCTGACGTGGGGTGAGCACACCTCGAGCACAGGCTCGCCTTTGCAGGGCAGGAGAGGCTGTGACTGTGTGTGCAGCAGAAGGGCAGAGAATTGTCAGATCCTTTGCTTCTGAGATTGCCATACTGCCAGAGGTTTGGGGATGTAATAGCCAGAAACTTGTTCTGGGGAAACGTGTGTTACGCTCATTTTCTGGAGCAGTGTTGCATGAATGGTCAGTTTTGCTGTCTAAGTCATCAGGGATATTGTTTTGTTGAGAATTATGTCTTCTCTTTAGGTTTTTGGTGTTGACAAGGTTGCTTTCAGCCCGCTTTGAAATAAGAAAATGCCATGTCTTGTTAAAAATATGTCCAAATAAAATGTTGCAGTTTTCCAAATACCTTATTGGATTTTTTCTAGTCAAAACTGTTTTCAAATTTGCACTAATTTGTGGGCAGGGCTAATGGATCCAAAATAACATATTTGGAGAATAAACTATTGGTTGAAGACTTACTTTAACCAAACTGAGAATAGTAGACTTACTTCTGTCACCAAAACAGGAGGTCTAGCTGTGTATCCAGCAGATTTGCTGAGTAAGAAAGTGCCATTTTTATCTGGTCACATCTCTGACCATAATTGCACTTTAACCTAGAGCAACTGCAGGTTCAGAACTCTTGGGCTAACATCTGTAATTATGTAACTGATAATTTCCTCACCAGGCTACGGGAGAGCCCAGGACTGAGTATCACCCAGAGAGGAAATGAAACACTTCAGACAAGGAGTAATTTTCAGCATAGTTCTCATATTTGTGGGTTGCCGGCATGGGGTACATCTGGGAAAGACTTGAGGAAAGCACTCTGGTGTGTGGATAATTATTGTACTGTCTTGAGCTTTAGCAAAAGGATTTGGTCATGATCTAAATATAGCCTCCCAAACTGCAGGCACTTCAAGCTGCAGTCAGACAGCCGAGCAGTGACATTGTGTGAGCACTGGTGTAACGGGTGATCTTGTGTTAATGGCTGCTGGTTTTAATTTCAAGCATGGTGCTTGTGTGCAGCCAGGGAGTTGAGGAGAGGTGAGAGGAGAAAATGTGGGGAAAAACCATATCTGTTTTACTCTGTAACTCTCCTGTTTTTATGGTTGACACAATCCTATTGCCTTTTTTGCTATTGTGCTGTGGACCCAGGCCTGCCTTTTCCTGCATCTGGTGGTCAGAAGCTTTTGTTTCCTTGCAGCTTCCCACTATTGCACCCCAGTAGCAACCTGAACAGCTGCTGATTAAGGATAAAAGTCCTGAACATCTGCACTCCAGCTCTTTGCACCATACCCTTTGTGGCTGTTGTTTTATTTGCTTTGTACCATTGTTCCTGTGTTTGGACATACGTCTATTTATTCTCAGTTCTTTCCTTTGAAGTACAAGGAGGGGAAAAATTGATCAGGTTAGTGATAAACCAAACGCAAAAGCATTTTATGGACTCTGAACATGTATATCTACCACTGAACATCTGACTCCTAAACTGACATAAATGCAATTTCTTTTCCTTGTGACAATAGCAAAGGGAATATCCAGTGACTGCAGCTGTATTCCCATGGTTTCCTGCTAGGAAACTCCTTCAGCTGGCAGTAGTTTTTTGCGTGTGTCACTGTGAGCTGTCTTAAAAGTAGCTCAATGCTGCAAATACCTTCAGCTGACAGGAAGCTCTAAGAGTGCTAGGATTCCAATCAAAACTCCAGAAAATTAACTTCCAAATTCTGGGGAGATTAAAAGGCTCGGATAGAATGTCTTCAGACCAGAATGCTGCTGTGAATGCAGCAGCAAACTCTGGAAGGCATTGGCTACGTGGCTTGGTGCCCTGAGATGGTAGCTCTGGAAAGCCTCACTTATCACCCTGCAGAGTACCACGCTGATGTTTTGAAATTACTTTTGATATGCAAACTAGCTTGTCTGGGTGCCTCCACATGGTGCTGCATTATGGCACAGAAGGCAACCTGGACCAGGGAGTAAAGTACTATGGCGAGGGGCACTCAAAAGCGACGGGTTTTTGTCTTCTGGGTTAGTCATTTTGCCTGAAACCTAATACAATCTCATGACCCTCCTTTTTTCTGGTGAATGCAATGCTAGAAGCTCTGAACATAGCTGCTCTAAGTTCAGCCCTTCCTACCGGCTTTGAGAGGATCAACTTGCCCCTTGCCTTATCTGCTCGGGCATGGAAATAGTTGTTCCTGCTTCTTTTGTGAATCACTCCAGTGTTTCCAGATATCTGGTGTGTGCAATGGGTTCAGCATCTCTGATCATTTTAGATAGAAGGCGTTGCACTGTCTTTGAATCTGAAGGATCAGTAGAGCAGAACTTGCTGACCCCGACCTGCCAGGTGACCTTCATTTCTTAATATGGGATTTCATTCCAGCATGTGCTGCTGGTGTGTCGTGTCCCAGTGTTAGTAGCTCAATCTAGTTGAGAAGCTACCTTTCCCTTCCTTTAGTATCTGCAATATGTTGGTTATTTGGTGAAATTCTTCCAGTTACAGAAACTATTATATATAGCTGTTAAGTTTTGTCTGCTGCTTGCTTCAGAACACAAAGTAAACCAGCCAGCCTGCAGGGGCCTGGCTCTCACCCCGTGAAAGGCAGGGGATTTACAGCTGACTGCTTTGTCTTATAGTTCCCCTCCAGATCTCAGAGCTTCTTTCAGGCCACCTGGCTTTCTTCCTCCTGCGGGAGTGGGCAGCCCCCTTGCTCCCGGCTTTGTTTAGCTCCTGGCTACTTTCATGGGATATCCTGACACACATGCACGTATTCCCAAGATAGCAAAACCCCTCCTTTCAGGAAAGAATACCTATGGTCTCAGTGAAGTGTGAAGAGGAAAAGTGCCTGGAAGTCTCAGTGTTCAGAAAAGTCTCTGTTAACTTACAACAGGGTAAGTCAGGAATTAGTGAACACCTGTATACATTATTCACATTAGACGAGTGTCATACACTTCATGAAAACCCCAATGCTAATGCCAGTTGGAGTCCACCTCTCTCTGTAAAGAATTTGCTAACAGACTGTGGCAAAATAATCTCTCTAGTGGTGTCTGAATCAAAAAGTTACTTTGTTTCTCCTTGCAGAAAGACAAATTCTTTGTGTACGAGGAGTACTGTAGCAACCACGAGAAAGCACTCAGACTGCTGATGGAATTGAACAAGATCCCGACAGTGAGAACATTCCTTCTGGTAAGCACCTTCTCTAGCACTCTTGACTGAATGATCTGACTTTGCCCCGTGCTCCTAATAATTCTTTCGTATCCCAGGAATGCTGGGCACTTTGCAGGAATGACCCATTGCAGTAGGGAGCACTCAGGGAGGAGGGGTGCTGCAATCACTGAGGAGCTGAGGCACAGAACTGAGCACTACCAGCACTACCAGTGATTGCAGTGGAAACAAGGAAGATTTTTTTAAAAAGAATCAGCAGAAGAAACAAGCACAGATGATAAAAGGAGTAATGTAATAGGTCAGCAACAAGACTGAGGCTAGTTCCCATTCATTTTGGGTCCCTGCTCAGTTCTCTGACCAGCTCATCAGAAAAATGTGACCTGCTTCTGACACCCTTTGCTCCATGAGTCCAGCTGTGGGCAAGAAGTATAGTCTGGATGAATTGTTTTGAGTGCATCATTGCTGCTTAAATCAAAAGTAACCCAGCTTCCATCCAAGAAGGGCCTGTGGCCATACAGCCTTCAAACGTGCCTCAGAGGCTGGGCTGGGAGGAGAAACCATCTGCCTTCTACCACTGCACTGCTTACTTCTCTTTCCTTTCTTGGTTGTTTCTCCTCCTTCCTTTCACCCTCGTTCTGCTTGATTTTTGAATGTCTTGTTTTCTTGGCCATGGATGTGTGGCATTTGTAATGGGGTTGGCACATAGGTGAGGGAATAATTCATCACATCAGCTTTTTTCCTAGTAAAGTCTGTGAAGTGAAATAAAGACTGTTTCTTGCAAAGGACCTGCTTTTCTTTCTGCTCTCTTTTTTTGCTTGCTGTGAAAGGTCTGTTCTTTCCCAATGTAGTACAGCAAAAGAAAACTTCCACAAAACCATCAGTCACAAGCAGGGCCACAGCATTCCTGTAGCCACAAGATCCAGGCCTCAGAGGGAGCCTACCCTCGTGCTGTTGTGTAGCCAGAGTCTCTTTGTCATGTCTGAGTTTTCATCAACCTTATCAAACCATTGCTTTGAATTACTAAATGATCCCTGCATTATTCATGAAGTTATTTTGGGCGCTTCTGGTGAGGAAAACCAATGAGAAAGAGGAGGGAAGGTGCATGTAAACACCATCCTTCCCAACCTTCAGAATGTTCTCCACTTCCACTGGATTGGCAAAGTTTTCTGCTTGTGTTAGAGACAGCAGCTGGCAAACTGCTTACGAGGGACATCAAAGATGTCACACGGTCTCTTGCTGCAGCACCTCGGTCCAACAGACTATTCAAATGTCAGTAAATATGGGAAGAAGGGCTGCACTGATGTGTCTACTCAGCTGTGGTCTGTAGTTTCTTCCAGGCCTCCCTTCCCTTCTCTCCTCCCAAACCAGTGCTACAATGCTACTAGGCAGAGCAGGCAGCACTAAAGTACAAAGCTTTACTTGTGAGGATAGATTTGGCCCAATTGCCCCCTCACAGCTGCTGAAACACAGAACGTGGGAATGTGTCTGAAAAGTCAGTAAGTGTTAAAGGGCAGTTTTGAGCCCAGAGCTAGAGAGAGGGCTGAAAGAAGAGATGGGAAGGACTGAATCACTTGAGACTTGGAAATTGGACAGGGAGCATTGTGAGCTGGGTAGCCAATACTGCAGATCTAGAATAGCCTGGGGACAGGTTATTTTACAGACAATTGTCTGTAAAAATACCAGTTAGGACTAATGAGATTTTTTGTATGATGTCCGTGAAGATTCCTTGAAGAGAAGAATTGAAGAGCTACAGCCAAAAGACTCACTAAATTTCAGTGTGTCTGAGCCACAGCACGTATTTCACAGGGGAAAAAGTTACTGGTGATGGCCCAAAGCAGCCACTTCTTGGCCGAACTGCCTTTGAAGTTCAGTTTCTGTGTGGACAGGACAGATTTGCAACTGGAGTGACTTTTGGAGCAAAGTCCGTATTCATGGTTGAGCACAGGAATGTGGACTAGTTTATCTGAAACAGACTTGAAGTCCACCTGAATCTACTGCCTCTCTCTGGCAGCAGCCAATAGTAGTATTGATTTGTCATAAAGATTACAGATTATTGTTACAAATTAAGGACAGATCAAGGACTATAAGGTTGTTTTTTTTTTTTCCCCAGTGCCATACCCTGTTCTGAAACTCCCTTACTCTGTCAATCCTGAGAAATTAATTTGGATAATCTGTTGAGAAGTTCCATGTGTGCTGGTTAGCCAGCCAGTCTGCCCAGGCTGTTTGTCCAGCTGTGCTCAGGCATAATGTTTTGCCAGAGAATTGGTGGATGTTACGCAGATGACTCATTTGTTTCAATTCCAGGTCAATTCAGACATAAGAATTGGACTGGAGTTAATTAATTACATGATTACTAGTTAGTAGGCTTTATTTTAGCTTTCAAGAATTTTCTGGACTGACAGTATACAACTTTACAGAGTGAACAAAAACACCAGGTCATATCTGTTGTGGGGGTAAATTGGAATATTTTAGGTAATGGTCCATCTAGGTTTGCTGTTTGCCAGTGTATTGTTAGGATGGTTTTTGAGTCCTCAGCTGTGTATTTCTCTGAGAAGATACCTTTCTGCACAGCCATTATTATCCACTGCAATTTTTCTTCTGCTGATGCCTGCAGAACTGTTCGGACTTGACGGCTGTATGTCAGTGGTGAATGTCGTGCCATGTCCTGTACCTTAGGTGTGGTAAAGCACTTTCTCACCCTAATGCATGTCTAGAAGTATAAAATTGTGTCAAAAATCATCTGAAAGCTTTGTGTCTGAGGTAACATTTGTTTCTTTCTTTGATTATAGGGTTGCATGCTTTTGGGAGGCAGAAAGACAACAGACATTCCACTAGAGGGTTATCTGCTGACTCCAATTCAGAGAATTTGCAAATATCCTCTTCTGCTCAAGGTAAACCAGAGAAAGTATTTCTCCAGATGGTTGTTTGATTCTTGGAATGATTCTGCATTTTTTTAGCCTCGACTTTTGTTGTTACTGCTGCTTTCCTGATTTACTCTTCTGAGAGTTGGATCTTCTCTGAAGAAAATTACTTTTTATGGGTACAGGCAAAAGGCTGCCTGATGCTGGCAGGCTGCTAAATCCTGTAATGGTCTGGGTAGAGCAGGCAGGGTGACCTACTGACTAACCAAAGCCTTTGGACTTCCGTGCTCTTCAGATGTTTATTAGGGCTGGTGCGGCTGTTTCAGCCACTTCCTGTGAAGCTGTGTTCAGCCTGCCTTGGGCCAGTGCTCTGAGGGGCTGGATGGCTCTGGGGCCTCTGAACAGGATATGGTTTTCATTACAAGGTCTCTAGTTTGATGGTGAGCAGGTCAGTAATGATCAAGATCCTGTATCTTCTGCCAGCTGTTTGGCAGCTGGTTTGAAAACTCTCTGGTTGTCTCAGCGAGTTCCCAAGGGGCGGGAGTCAATCCAGAAATGACGGTGGGGTGTGGCACGAATTGGCCCCCTTGCTAGTATTCTTACCGTAGAAGACAAAGCATGAAAGACCTAAAAAGAGCTAACTGTCATCCTTTCTGCTCAGGGCGGGCTCACCTGCCTGGTGGGACAAGGAGAGGGAAAAGGAGAAAGCAGTTTCTGGGAGAGCTTGCATCCCCCAGTGGCCTCGTAGATACGAGCGTGGCTAACAGCCGCCAATCTTCCATGATGTCAGTCTCTTCCTCAGCCAGAGTCACGCTCTGTTTACTAAAAGAAAAGTAATTAAAAAAAAAATACAAAGACTTCCCCTCATATTTTGAAAGAAAAGTCCCTTTATGAATTCTGGAAGAAAGTAAGAATTCTGTGATGAATGTGTGTCCAAACTCCTGGGGACCAAACATCCTTTCCTTGAAAGCCAAAGACACCGAGATGAAGACTCAAACAGCGTTTCTTGCTCGCAGGCCACAGTGTGGTAAAGATGAATTTGCCCTCCCTCTGCCTACCCTTAGCTCTGGGGCAGCTGACCCAGGCCCACGTGTGCCTGTTGAACAAACAGCCAGATCACACACTGTTCACTAGTTGAAACTTCATGGACAGGAAATAGAAGTTTTAAGAAAAAGCAAAGAGGAATTAGGTTTTCATTAGGCAACAAATCTGCCTCAGTCAGTGAGATAATAACATAACTAGAAGTAGTTCAGTCAGAAAATGTCAGTGACCATTGTAAAGTGTGGTTGATTCTGATTCTCAAAGGTAGTGAATTCATAGCAAATAAGTTGTGTCCCGTTCAAGACTTATTTGATAGTCGCTAGCATGAAATTCCCAGAGTGGACACAAATGTCTGAGACATGAGAACAGTTGAGGGAAAACACAGGCAGATTCTGTTCATGCTGACCAGGAAAATGGAGCTCTCAAAGCAAGGAAAAAAGAGATAGACTTAAAAATAGCACAACCCTCAAATTAAGTGTTTGCTCTCCCTTTGCTGCTGAACCTCAGTTATGGCTCCTGAAATAGCTCTTTTGTATTCATGGGGATTGGATCTTCCTTTATCTAATTCCCAGGGCAAACAGATACTATTGTATTCCAGCTGATGAGAAAAGTCTTGGACCAAAGCTAGCCTACTTTCCTCTTTTACTTTGTTTTTAGCAAGAGTTTGTGAATATCCAGATTATCTGGTAACTTTGATATGACCTTGTGTAAAGTAAGTATTTGGTGTAGCCGAGTGGGTGGGTTTGATAAAGCCAGTATGCACAGGGTAATTCAGACTTGTTTGTGTTTGAAAGGAAACTGAAGTAGTAGGGTAAGGCACATATTTTAAATACTGTAACTACTTTTTATTAATAACATATATGTGCGTGTGTGTTCTTCTGAACAATAGCATCTGGCATCTGGAGTTGGTTCGGGTTACTTAATTAGGAATAATACAATAGAATATCTCCAAGTGCTGATCCACTGCAAGCATTGCAATAATTTCCAATGAAATATGGCATCCTGCAGCAAGTGACCTTATGTTTCCTCATCCTTTGATGAAGCTGTTTGGGTTTTTTTAACTAACAAATGATGGAGACAGAACAATGATTCAGATGATGATGATCGATAAATTTCAATTTTATTTATAGTTCCCCAGTTTTTGTGACACAAGCATTGCTGTTTTGAAGTCCCTGATTGTAGACAGGTTTTTGGTTGGGGTTTTCAGTTTGGGGATTTTCTTTGGGGGAAGGTGGAGTGGGGTGTTATTTTGTGGGTGGGGTTTGTTGGGGTTTTTTTCGGTTGGGTTTGGGGAAGGGGTTTGAGTTCTATCATTTTTGTTGCTTTTTCTCTGTCTAATTTGCAAGCCTTTTGTGTGGTTTGAAGGATGGGACTCAAACCTGGCTATGGCATTTCATAATCTCTGTACAAATAGAGAAGTAATGATATTAATATTTTTGCCCCAGTGCAGTTCTTGTCTGCTTCAGACAGCAGGCAAGAAAATTAGTGTAGAATTTGTCACTCAGTAAATTAGTTCCTTTTGACTGAGAAAGGGACTTGGATTGGACTAGGCTCAAGCAAAATGAAACTCTTGGCTGTGCTGGGCACTGGTTTTTGGGAAGAAGGAAGGTAGCAGAGGTAAGACACCCAGAGGACATAAACCGTGTGAGCCCCTGGAGCCAGCAGGGCTGGGTGGCTGCAGGGCCTGCCCAGCAGACGCTTCCAGCACGGGTTTGGGTGAAGGCAGCTCTGTCTCACCCGTGCTAATTGTGGGACTCTATTAACTAGTCTCAACCCTACTGCTTCAGAGTGGAAGCAGCTGTCGTGTAAACCAGTCTCTGAACAAAAATAGTCTTTTCCCCTTAATAAAGAGCATTCCTATGAGCGAGAAGCAAGCCCTGGGGCAGTGGTGGTCATGAGTTAGTCACACACGGTGTGGGGACTGCGCCCAGTCACGGCTGTCTCCGTCCTCGGGCGCGGGAGAACGGGCAGCAGCACCCGGCGGCCGCCCCGCGGCTCCCGAGCTCCCGAGCTCGGGCCGGGCCTGGGCTCGGCTCGGCCGGGCTGTGCTCAGGCTGCGGCCGAGGTGCACGTCCCGCCCCTGAGCCTTCAAACACACCCGGGCAGCCTCGGCTCCGCGGGCAGCCTCGGCTCCGCCGCCACGGGGCAGGCGGTGTGTATTGCCCCACGGCGGGAGGAGTCACTGGCCCGGGCAGGGGCACAAAACCCGTGTGCAGAGAGGGGAGGGGAGGGGAGGGGAAGGGAAGGGAAGGGAAGGGAAGGGGAAGGGAAGGGGAAGGAGAAGG
>VXBN01005130.1:199745-231711 GCA_013397395.1 Sinosuthora webbiana
CACACAGGCCTTCATGAATCGCTGCCTGCACTTGGAAAGGGAGAGATGGGAAGCCACTGGTGTGCATACAGAACAGGAGGAAGGAAGCTTACCTTATTGTCTCCCTCATCTCTCCATTCCTCTTGTAGCTGTTGGAGAAACAGAACCTTCTATTCAGCCATAATAGAATATATTTATCTTTGGGGGATTGGCTTTTCTCCCTCCCTTCTCTCCTCCAAGAAAAGTTGTGTTGCTCTTAGATTCGTGATATTGTGTGGTTGAAATCCAACTCTATGTAGCGTAATATTAAAAATTGTCTATTCCCTAAAGAGCTGTAAGGAGCAGTGCCAACTTATAAATCATGCTTTTGTCTTCCACACATATATATAATCACAAATAACTGCTGATATTTATAAAACCAGAAACATGTTTCTATTGCATTTTAAATTAGCACATGTTGTAGGTTCAGTGGCATATTGAAGCTAATCTGTTTTATCTGATCTAGCATTGCTTGTCAAGTGTTTACCCTGCAGAGACACTGACATAAATAACCACCTTTAACAATATGCAGAATAAAAAAACTATTGTGATTCGCAGGTACACAGAGGAAGTCTGATGTAACATTTATTTTCTGGTTAGTTTAAGTGGGAAATGAATTTTATACAGGCAAATATAACAAACTGTAAAATATAAAACTCCGAGAAAAGTATATGTTTACAGAAAGGTGGTTTGGGTTTTTGTTGCCTTTTTAAAAATTTTAAGCACATTTGGAGCTGAACTGTTGATGAACACAACGTTTTGAACTGATAAACAAAGCAGTACGTAGTCTTTTGTTATCCCTGCAAAGCTGTGCCAGGGCAGGCCAGCCAGGGCCAGGCTGTGGCACAGGCAGCCTGGAGCAGGGATGGCACCAGTGTCAGCATCCCGTGCACAAGGGCTGCTCAGGCCTTGTCCCAGCGCCCTCAGGGCAATAAAGGTAGGAGGAAGGAAGTTCTCAAAAAAAGAAATGTGTAACTTTCAGCTGCAAGGTGTATTTGCTGTCAGTTTGAAGTTCACAGGATTGTGTGACGATGGAGGACATGGGCAAGGATGTCAGAGACTTCTTAAGAAAGAAAAAAAAAGAAAAGCGTCTTTCATTAATTATTTTAAGAAGCTCTTGGCAATAAGTAGTTTTCTGCAAGTGGCAGCAGCCTCATTTCCTGGCCCTATTAGTGCACAAGTTGCAATACAGGAGACAGCAATTCCAGCCAGCGATGTCTGTGGGCCTTGTGGAGGACAAGGCTTTCCCAGGGTTTGCCATCTGGGCAAAAGGTTGTCAAATGCTCCCAGAGTTTACACATCATAAATGTGTCACTGAAAGAAGTAAGTAAGTACCCAGAGCTCTGTGCCTGTGTCTCCAAAGTGCCCAGCTCTGTCTTTTGGGACATGCAGTGTCAGGGAGCACGGCCCTGCCTGGGATGGCTCCAGACTGGGCTGTGGAGGGGCCAGGGCCAGGCCCAGGCCGCCTCCCTGGCACTGCCAGCCTCCTCTGCTGCCCCCGGGCTGCCACAGGCGTGGGCAAGAGGCTGTTTGTTGCAGCAGGGCGTGCCGTGAATGGAGAGGTCTTTCTGAATGGGAAGTTGAGACAGTGTGTACATTCCTGTCTGCAGTGCAGTGTGGGTGACCCTGGAGCTGCAGACCTTCACTGCTTTTCAGGGACAGATATCTGTGGTGCAGTCATGGAGCAGAGGTAGTGTCACCACAGCCTAACACCTGTCTCCTGGCTTTACTTTTGGAACATTTACTTTCCTTGGCCTCACTTTCAGCAAAAGTAAAGACTTCCACAGGGAATTTCATTTTGATATCAGCTGACATCCTTTTCCTGTGCATCTGTTACCCAATAAACCACAGATGGGTGGAAGCAATGTAGCTCCGTTCAGGTCACAGTGCTGGGCTGCCTCTCTGGCCGTAGCCAAACTCATTCTTGTGTCTCTTGCAGAATGATGCCATTCAGCAGCACAGAACTTTTAAACAACCAAATAACACATTGAGGCAAAAGATAGTGAGAAAGTATTTCAGTCTTGAACACCATATTGTGTATCAAGGTAAAATTACCAGCCATATTTTAGATTTCTTCAATGTATTCTTTTACAAGTGGCTGACTATGATGTACTGTTGGTCTAAAAAAATGATTAATTGTGAGTTGACAGTGGTTGCCCCTTTTGCCAAACTCATTAATATTGTCAGGTTCTGAGTTTTGCCTCTGCTGTTTTTCAGCGGGGCTCAACTGGGCTGTTGTGCTTTGACACAAGTGAAGCAGAGACTCTTACAGACTCCTTCAGAGCAGAGATGTTTGTCTCTATGTCAGGACACCTGCCCCAGCCTTCTAAACATACAAAGTAAATGCATCTGACACAGCAAAACACACTTGGCTTTAGCTCTCTTAGTGTAGCATATTTAAAGTGAGCAATTGCCTCATTTATTTAACAGCATTCATATTAACCCCGTACAGATGAAGAATAGAGAACAGCATCTGCAGTAAAATGCCCCCAAATTCTCTTTAATTTTGCAGTGGTTCTGGCATTTTCCTGCAGGACTGCTTGCTAATGCTCAGACCTTTCCATGAGCCACTTCTCAGTTTCCATGTTTTGTCTTTTTTTAAAAGGAACTAGCTAAGAGGACTCCCTCTAAGCACCCCGATCACCCAGCTGTCCAGAACGCACTGCAGGCAATGAAGACAGTCTGTACAAATATCAACGAGACCAAGAGACAGATGGAGAAACTGGAAGCCCTTGAACAGTTGCAGTCCCACATTGAAGGATGGGAGGTAGGATGCAGGACCAGCAAGCTCCCTGCAGGCAGTTAACTGCACAGTTTAATGACTTGCGCTGTGCACAGGGATTTATTTCTGTTTCTTTTGTGACGTGTAAACACTCTTGAAGGTGTGGGCAGCATCACTCTGAGGAATTTGGCATTTAGAGTTTATTTTGCGTGTGCAGGCTGCTGCTGAATTGTAGCAGAACAAGCAGATTATGAAAGAAAGGGAGGTGTTAGAGCTAGAATGGAACTGACATTTCTGATGGGCAGATCTCCCTTGAAAGGCAAATAGATCTGGGTGAAACCCTTGTGAGTGCATCAGCTATTTCACAGTTTAATGGCAGATAAAATAAGAGTGTGTTAGTGAAAGGCCTTCACTGTGCACTCATAAAGGAAAGTTAATCTCTTTTTTTTATGTTTCAGGGATCAAATCTGACAGATATTTGCACACAGCTCTTACTGCAAGGGACTTTGTTAAAAATCTCAGCAGGAAACATCCAGGAGAGAATGTTCTTTCTGTTTGATAATCTCCTGGTCTATTGCAAGAGGAAATCCAGGTGAGTCCCTCTGTATTTTCAGTTTTACCGTTCAGGAGATTTGTAAGTGGAAGCTGTGATCAATTGTTGATCATTCACTGTATTCTCTGCTGCTTTGTAGGGCTGAGTCCCTACAAAGGGGTGGAACTTCCCTCTGTTCTTGACTATTTCTATCACTTAGGCAATAGGAGAGAGAAGTCACCCTGTGGTAGGATAAATATTCCATGAGAAGAGTGCAGTCCAAAGAGGAGTTAAAACAGTGCAGCAAAAGCTGTGAGTTCTTGCAGACAAAAAGCTTCTGAGGGCAGCTGTGTCTCCAGGAATTATGTGACAGTCCCAACGTATATGGTGAAGTTATGCTACGCCTAAGAGCATGATGTGAAAAATGATAAAAAGCCAAGATAGGGGAAAGTGGAATACTGAGCAAACAAAATAGTTGCAGGGCCCAGGTTTTTTGGTTTTAGCAGGATCATAGACTGCTGTTTAAATTGAATCCTGATGTCAGGAGCAGTATGCTTCATGTAGAGAAATAGGCTGAACATTTAAAAGGTTTCCCTAGGGCTGCTAGGACAGGTTTATTTTTGACTTGAGGAGTTGTCTTTGGGGAAGGATCTAATAGCTCCAAGATCACAGTCCCTGTCAGTCTGATTGGATGTGAGTATGTGATCATCACCAAATGTCTATTTGTCACTAAAGGTAGTTTTAATAGAAAAAAGGTCTGGAAAGAAATTGTGATTCTCATCTCACATCAGTTTATTATAGGTACTTCACTCTGACAAGAAATTTTTTCCCCAGCTGATTTTTACTGCAATATTTTTTGAATCTTACAAAGTACTGGCAAATTGCCAGAGCAGAACCTTCACTGACTGGGATTTTGACACCTGCTGCCTCCTAATGTCCGTTTGACCAGTTGTGGTTTGGCTTGCACAGCAGGGTTATTCTTGGATAGTAAAGCACAACAGGTGTCACTTGGATAGTTTTAAACCTATTTAAGGCATAAAAATCAGAACATGACTAGTAATGAAAAGTGCTTTCTGAATTCAGCAGAGACACTATAAAGCCCAAGGATAAGGGTGTAAACTTGGGTGCCAAATTGCCCCAGCAGAATTTTCCCTACAGCAACATGTAGCACATGGCACTGTGTGACACGGGCCTGTTTACGTAGTTCATTTCGTGTGTGAGGCTTGGTGCATACCACAGATGGATCACAGCTTTAGGCAAACACAGGAGTTAAATGTAATGCTGTCAGGTGAGGCTGCAGTTGTCATCCCCAGCCGTGTGCTGTTCATGGACATGGATTTCAGTCAATCATCAAGAATGTAAATCTTGAAGCCACCTGCATCTTCACATAATCTGGCAAAACAAGCTCGTTATTGCTGTACTAACACTGGTGCACACCTACTTGGAAATCTGAATGAGTGTTCCAGTTGTAGAACATCAGAGGTGTGGTCAAATACCACCAGGCACTCTACTGGAAATCCCCTTTAACAGTCGTATCTCAGACTGATTTATTCATATATATGTTAGACCGTTTGCTCATGTGTTGCTAACAGTCTTCACCCTAATTGCAGAGTCACTGGGAAAAAACCATCCAAAAGGACAAAGTCAATCAATGGGTCCCTGTATATCTTCAGGGGCCGAATAAATACAGAAGTCATGGAAGTAGAGAATGTGGAAGATGGAACAGGTAAGTGACTAAATACTGTCTTTTAAGAACAGAGCAAGTTCAGATCTTGTGTTGGAAGGTGGTGTAAAAGTACTTGTCCATCTCCTTTAGTGAAATCTGAAGCAATCTATGGAACTTGTAGGGCCTTCATTACTGGACCAACCTACATGGCTGAAAGACTGGAAATGCTTTCAGGCACTCATCCTTCCTTCCGAAATGACCTTATGAAGAGTATGTGTTCCCAGAAGATTGTCTATTTTTTGTCCTAATCCAAGTTAATTTAATAAAAGTTACTTCTGTCTTCTTTCCATCCTTTTTTTTTTACATCATAAGCCATTACAGCTAAAATAACAGAATTTCTGGATCTTCTTCTCATTTAGAATGCTAGTACTAGAATGCTAAGTACTACTCTTAGTATCCAAATTAGTAGCATGGAATGTGACCATGAGCAAAATACGGGAATGGCAGTTCTGTTATGATTCTTGTATCCTGACACAGGCAGGAAGACCAGGGGGGGTTCTGATTCCCTCCATAAAGGCCACACCACCACTGCCCCTGTTGTATTATGTCCTTTAAACAGTTGACACATAAAGAATTTCCATGTTGTGGGGACAGAAATCCTTACAGTGCAGGAAGATAGTGTGTCCTCAGAAAATTCAGAACAAATAACCTGAACAAACATCACAGACTCCTTCACTGATGGCCTTGTATTTAAAAGACTTTAGTTCTTCTTCTGAGGTGAAATCATCAAGTGTCACTTTTAGGAGTGGAGCCTTCAGTCAGTTTGAACAGCCTGTTGATACCTGTACTTGCAGAGTGGTAAGTACAGCTGGGCAGTCACTGAGGAACACCTCAGGAACCAAGGTCTTCAAAGAGGATGATTTTACTGAAAGTAAACCCACACTGGTTTGGTTAAGAGAGCTGGCTTCCTGCTCACTGTGTGCTTTGTGCTTTGGTCTTTTGCAGCAGATTACCACAGCAATGGCTACACAGTGACAAATGGCTGGAAGATCCACAACACAGCTAAAAACAAGTGGTTTGTCTGTATGGCCAAGACTGCTGAAGATAAACAGAAGTGGCTGGATGCTATAATCAAGGAAAGGGAGCAGAGAGAGAGTAAGTGGATGATGTGTTTTGTAGTGCACTGAATGAACTTGTAGAACAAATGCATATGCACATACACCTATTTGAGAGAAAGAGAAAAGGTTGCACTTTTTCCTTCATGGGCAGAATTAAAATCTGTCCTTAATGTTTTCCTAAAGCTAGGAAACAGCTCTGATATCTCAGAGGGTTCTTGATTCATTGCTGTATCTTAGCATAAAGCAACAGGATTTACATCCAGTTTAGGATAAACTTTTCTTCCCCAAAAAATGCACAGTTCTTCTTTTCTCTAACCTTACACCAGTCACTTAAATTCTGCCTCATGGCGCACAGGATCACCTCAGGCTGCCTGTTCTCAAGCTAGTCTGGGAGGTGTCTAAAATCTGTGTCTCTTTTGGACTCCAGAGTTGCCCAGATTTGCAAGTTCTAGAGTAACATATCCAGAAAATGATGGGTTCAGGCTAGAAGACAAAGAGCACCACAAAAGCTTTTGTGAATGCTGGGACATCCGCCAGCCCCTGGGGTTCTGTGTGCTGCTGCGTGTGGCTGGGCCGTGTCCAGCTTTTCATCCACCTGCACCCACAAGTGTTTCTCTCCAGGGCTGCTCTCAATCCATTCTCCCAGCCTGTGTGTGTGCTTGGGATTGCCTGACTCGTGTTCATCTTGCTTTGGACTTCCTTCATGTTCTGTAAACCATTCTGTTTAACCATAAGTTTAAAGCTGCTTTTTAAAATGGAGAAGAAAAGCTGCATCTCAGTGATGGTAAACTTACCAATGACAGTTTTGTACCCAGATAAAAAAATTACCTAATTTCCCACCTAAATGGAAAATAAGTCAATTTTTGTGTTCCTACCATTTTTGCTGTTTGGCCTCAGCTTTTGACTTTGAGCAAATGTTTTATTTGGTGTTAAAGATCTGAAGTAATTTCTGCTTTATATTCCAGGTTTGAAACTGGGAATGGAGAGGGATGCATATGTCATGATTGCAGAGAAAGGAGAGAAGCTGTACCAAATGATGATGAGCAAGAAAGTGAATCTTATCAAAGATAGGAGAAGAAAATTAAGTACAGTTCCCAAGTGCTTTCTTGGCAAGTAAGTGACATTTGAATTGAAAAGGTCTTTCACTCCAATTAATGGACTCTAGAATTTCTGGGGATGGCACTGTGACACAGATCAGATGTGCTTTGATGCAGCTTAATTAAAAAGACTGTAAGCCCCATTTATAGTGGTGATTTATTAAAAATAGTCATTGATTTTTGTTTCACACCTTACACAGGCTGAATAATGTGGCAGCTCACTGTGTTTTACAGTAAGTCATAACAGCTGCTGCAGATCAGCAGAAGGAGTAAGAAAACTACCTTAAACTCCCACAAGCTCAGGGCTGTTGGTGGCCTACCCTGTACTCTCTTTTGTATACAAGCAAATGCTTTCCAGGTGATACTTACATCCAGCAGAACTGTCCAAGCCCCAGGACTGTACTTAGAACTTTCCTGTTTGTCAGTGTAACAGGCACAAGTGAAATTTTGTGCATCATGCGACCTGATACGTTTGTTAGAAGTATAGGACTTTATTGGCCGGGAAAAATCTCTTTGATTCAGCTAGATATGACAAAATAATGACAAAGCAATTCTGAAGGATGACGTGTGAGGCAGCAGAAGAGACGCCGTGGGCGTCTTGGCTCGGTGACTGGCACTGGCAGCAGTGGGGCCACGTGCGGCACAGAACTCAGGAGCTGACCTGAGAAGGCTTTTCCACCTCAGCTGTTAATGACTGAAATGATCAGCTGTGGGAAGAGGAACAGTTCTGAGGCAGAGATGCTTTCGTTTCCTTGCCCTCTCTGGTCTCTGGAGCAGCAGTTTGCAGCAGCATTGCCAGTGCACAGGGATGGAAATGTCCTTCTGACAGAAGGCAGGCTGGTAGCATTGGCTGGTGATGCTTCAGCTAGAAAGAGGTTTGGTGATATTGGAGAAGTAGTTGCTCTTTTCTTCTCGCACATCCTCCACCCCCCCCGTCTGATCTTGTTGGATTAAAACTGAAACCTTTTAGATCTGATAATGGCAGTTCCTATTTTTCGTGCAAAAAGAAGTACCAGGTCAGAAACTTACCCTCTTCCAGTGTTGTAATGTATGAGCCTGTTGTGGGTTCTCTGATGTTATGCTTAGTTTCAAGTCTTATCCAGGATTTCCTGCTACTACTTTTCCTTTTAAAATGTCTGTTTTCTTACAGTCTGTCCTGCTCAATGCCCTCAGTTTGCTTGACAGCCACATGACACTCCAGTAGTGAGGACTTGACCCTCCTTTGCTAATGGCTGAGCCCAGACTGAGATACCTACAGGTATCCTGATCTCTGGCAAAAGGATTATTTATTTCTTCTAATGTTTTAGCTGTTCCCACAGCAGATAACTCCGCTGATATCTTTTCTGCATTCACTTACTGGTGTAGTCCTGGGAAACTCAGCTGAGTGCAACTCAGTCAGTACATTCCAGTCATGACTGGCAGATCTTATATCATTCCCAGGGCTTTCCCTGAACACTGCAGATTGGCTGTGACCTGTTTATTTTTGCAGATACTCCTGCCTAAGGGAGTCACTGATAACTGTGCTGAGATGTTTTTAGTGGGTTTTTTGTTATATGCAGCTGAGAGCAACACCAAGACCACAAAAATATTTTTTCTCTTGGTGTGTGAATATCAGATAGCTTCTCAGAATTCAAGACATAAAATGTTTTCCTGGGGAAAACAGCATGATCTAATCCTAATAGTTTCAGAGATATCACATGCATTTATTTATAAGGCTGTTTATTGCACTTGACTTCAGCAACTGACTGGCTTGAGTGGAAATCTGTTTTCCTGATGATTCTTCGTGGCATTTAGGCAAGTAACTGGTGATACAGTTGGAATGATGTGTGTTGTTGTTGTCACTGTGTGAAAATTATATGCTGGACATGCTTCTTTTCAGTGCTGCAAAACCTTGAGTGTGTAAGACAGAGCATCAGGTAACCTCGGGAGATTTCGGCCATCAGATTGTACAGCCCTGGATGGGTTGGATTTTCCTGTGTATTTCTTGTGTAGAAACACAGTTGTTCAAGTCCCTTCGTTTCCAAGGTGTTGCTGGGAGATGCTGTCCTGACCTGGCTGTCAGATGAGAACTGAGCATGGCAGCACTGGGAAGTGAAGATACTCTCAGTTATCCTGGAGAACTGCTTCAGACAAGATTAGGGAACAAATCAAGCTTTGCCATCCACTCTTTGAGTTGACAACTTTTTAGAAACGGTCTAGCCTATTCCTTAAGAACCTATTGGAATATTTTTGGATCATGTACTTCTCAGGGCTTATAAAGCCTTCAGGTCAAATGATTACTGATTTTGCTTCTGAATCAAACGTCATAGAAATCTTAAAGCAGCTCTTAAGAAGACCATCCCATGACTGGGAAGCGTCAGAGCTGTGAGGGCAGCATTCAGTTATTTTCCTGTTTCGGCTCACGATACCAACCTTACGTTTACAATCCACTTAGACTCCAGAGACAGTTGCAAATAAAAGAAGCAGGAAAGGTAATGGAGTAGCTTCCAGTGCAGTTTTGGGCAAGCACTGAAGTGCTGTAAAGAGCACGGAGCCATTGCTCTCGCTGGGGAGCTCCAGGGCAGGGGGGCTCTCCCTGGGGGGGTCCCTGGCTGCAGGCCCTGGCAGCAGGTGGGTGACCTGCCTCCTGTGAGGGTGGAGGATCATTCTCTGCAGTTTGTAGTTTGTTTCATCTTTTAAGTACTTACAGAAACAGTTCACAATCACTGGGAAGAGAAGGTTCCTTAGGAGATAGTCTGACTCATCCCTACTCTGGCTCTAGGGGTTTCACGAAACTCTACTGGTTTCCATGGGATTCTCCTGGCATAGTTGAATAGATTCTGCTGCTTTTTCTACACTATGACAGCTACACAGTAGCCCCTCAGCAAACCAAAGTTTTTCAGTCCTGAAGTTGTTTTTTTATTCTAAAGGCAAAATGCAAATAATTCCTACAGCTTAGATCAGTCAGTGCTGATAAATGCAAAGAGAATAAAAATACTTCAGTTAAAGCCCACAGGTGGAGACAGGGATACAAGAATTTGTTAAGCAGCAACCTTCTGCACGTTGGCAAGCACCCAAATGTTTTATTGAACTCACATTTCCCATAAGTTGCTCTACTTTCATATATTCCTTTTGTTCTTCTCCATGACTGTAACGCATTTCTAGCATAATTGCTAATTAACCTGGCAAAGAGCTCAGTCCCTTGGGGCTCTGACAGAGCTGGATTCATCAGGCTTGCTGTGGCCACTTTTTGTACTTCCTGTTTCTAATGAGTAGTGTCCTACATATCTATAATTTTTGGCTGTTATTCTGCCCATATGTGCAGCTCTGCCCCTCAACAGAGAAGTTTTGTTTTGTGCTGCATGAGCAGCAGATGAGACTTGCATCTTATGTGTATAAATTAGAAGCATGATGTATGTAATCTGCCAGGCACCACCTCCAGAAAATGACCTTAAATTAACCCGTCAGAGGGACTCGTGCTATCTGTTACTGCTCTGTGCTTGAATTCAGTAGGTTGAGTCTTCTGTTCTGAGTCCTGCTGTGATTCCATTAAAGCCAATCCAGTTACAGCGTGGGGCTGGGGACAGAAATCAGACCCAGGAAGGAAGATGAGCATGTGTAATTAAGTCAGATCATGAACACTACTTGGATAGGTAACTTGGCAAGAAGTAGCTGGGAAGGGAGGATACCCTACTGTTGAACTTGGTTTAAGGTCCTCAGTTAATCTTGCTTGCTCACCTTTTCCCCCATGGATGTCTGGATTGCTCCATAAGATAAGGATTTGGATGCAGCCAGGTCATCTTCCCTTTTGTGTGCACACTGTCTGTGAGCTAAGGGCAATGATGGGAAGAGCCCAAATCTTCTGCAGAGCATTTCCTGCAGGGATGTAGGGAATTTCTCCGCAGCGTGGAGGTGCCATTGCTCACAGCCGTGTTCGCCCCTGCTCCAAGGACAGTCTCCTGGGGTGGGCTGGTGGCTCGCAGAGGCCAGTGCCTGCTGCCCTCGGAGCTGACTGTGTTCTGCTCCCCTCGGCAGCGAGTTCGTGTCCTGGCTCACGGAGATTGGAGAGATAAGCAAACCAGAGGAAGGGGTCAACCTGGGACAGGCACTATTGGAAAATGGAATCATTCATCATGGTGAGTGTGCCGTGCCATAAAAAGGTGTCAGATTTCAGTAATGCCCTGGAAGTGAGGGTGGAAAACTTACTGAAGCTGATGGCATCGAAACGTCACTTGTGTCCTCACCTTTAAAGCTCAGCAGCAGACAGCATTACCCAATAAGATTTTAACTGCTCTGCTGTGGAATGGCTTTTCTGGGTGAAAAAAAAAACCAGTCTAATTTTTACAAGAAGCTCACTGGTAACTGTAAGAACCATGATAGAAGGTTACTTCTGACAGCTGTAATTTCTGCCACCAGCATGCTTCTGCTTTTGGAGTTGCAGAGTTCTGGGCAACTGCAAAAATGGCTATAAGTGCTGTGATAATTATTGTGGGAATTTGCAACACTTTGTTCAAAACTCGTCGAGAAAGGTCAGATGTTCCCAATTCCCTTCACTAGGACTGTTTCTAACACCTTACATAAACTGAATCTGATGTAAAATTTAAAAAATTCAGTTTTTACCAGCTGGCCCATAAATCACATGGTGAGGACAAAAGGCAGTTTTAATTATCGTGGTGATGTTTTAGTTTCAGATAAGCACCAGTTTAAGAACGAACAGGTGATGTACAGATTTCGCTATGATGATGGAACGTACAAGCCAAGAAGTGAATTGGAAGACATCGTGTCCAAGGTCTGTGTTATCATTCTTGCTTGGAACTTTGTGGTGTGCCTCAAGAAGTTTGCTCTCCCCCTGAATGCCCTTGGCCTGTTGTGTGGGACGCTGGCACTGGCCCCTGTTGTACTGAGCTGTCCATCCTGATGCCACAGGACATGTTCACGTTAGGGACAAGGAGCAGATTTGGGCAATGAACAACAATACAGCTGTGACTGCACCCAAGAGTGCTGAATGCAATCCCAACAGAGTAACAAAAGGTCTTAAAACAGTAGGTGGTAACATGTCTGCTGCAAATCTGGGCATGATGGTTCACGGGGGATAGATCAACATTTAACTGTTCCTAAAAATTGTCTGTCAGATGAGTTCTGTTGATCCATATTTGTCCACATACCTTTTAATAAATTTGATTTTTTTTCTTAGGGACATTGGTTAATGGGTTAATTGTGAGGAAGGATTATGGAGAAAGTGTTGGAATAGAGGTGATTAGAGGTAAAAACAGATTTCTGGCTGTTGGAAGCCAGGAAAGAAGAAAGAATGTTTGACAGAGAGGCTGTTTTGAATATCACTATTAATCAATAGAAAATTCCAGCTGAGTAATGACATCAGTGTCCAGGTTTTGTCAGCATTAGCTAGTCAGTGTTTCTTTGAAAAGAAAAAAGCTGCTCACTCTGCATCTTGCATTCTTCAGGGGGTGAGGCTGTACTGCCGACTGCACTGCCTGTATACTCCAGTGATAAAGTAAGTTCCCCTTCGTGATCCCCTTGTATTTATTATCTGACTTTGTTAAAAGGATGGTGTTACTATTGAAATCTTTCTTGTTTCTTACTTTAAACAATAATTTTCTGAATTTCTTGGCTCTTTTACTGCCCTTGCATCTCCTCAGCTTAGATCTGTAGCCGCAGCGCTGCTGCTGGAGATGCTGGAACTGGGGATTCAGGGACAGTGTGCAGCTGGGGATGGTTACAGTGACTCTGATCAGGGCACACCATGTGCTGGGGACTGTAGTTGCTGTATTATTTGCGTTACAGAAAATATGTATAGATGCTGAAGTGATGTAAAGAGATTCCAGTGTGGTGCTTGGATTCTGTCATTCAGAGCACCCTAAACAAACAAAAGCTGGTCTGAAGCAGAATAAAAGCTGAAGCTGTAATTTGAACAGTCAGCCACAACTTATTTCTATCAGTAGATGATTAGGAAAAGGAACAGGGCTGGGTAGGATGGGGTTTAAATCGTGTTTGGATATTCAGTTTTTAGGAAAAAGGCAGTATCAGGATCCATCCAGGCTGTAGAACAGCCCTGCTGGCTGTGCTTCCTTCCACAGTCACGCCAGTGCAAGGACCACCCCCAGGGGTGAGAGAGGAATTAGTTCTACATAGCCCATTCAGCATTTGGCCTCTCTACTGAGACTCTCAACGAGAGGGAGCCAATTAATGCAAATTAATTGTGGTAATGGCTTTTGTGATGTGGAACTAGGAACTGGATCAGGACCATGAAACTTATTTCACATGTGCCAGTAAACAGCCTTAAAATGGCTTTTATGCTCTTCCGAACTGGATTAAATCCAGTGACCTTGGAGGTAAAAGGTGTTAGAGCCCAATGTCCTGAGCCACATAGTCCCCTTGTATTTGTATCAAAATTCTTTAGAAATATTTCACAAAAGGCTAAAACCATCAATTATCTCCAGGGCTTTGACAAGAGAAATGGAAGAAAACCGCAAAAAGCATCAAGTTACAAGAGGGTTCCTTTTCCTTCTTGCAGGAACAGTGCTGCTCTCTGCGAGGGCTGGCTGTGAGCTGGTGCCAGTTGTGTTACAAGAACTAAACATAACCCTTCTTATTTACAATGACTGAAATTATCTGATTCCATAAAAGGATACTGCGTATTCTATTTGTGGCTGGCTACTACGTGATGTTTTACTAAAGGCAGCAGAATCTGAACAAGTGTGGAAAATCTCTCTTGACAAAATAAAAGCTGCCTAATTCCATGAGCCTCGCAAAAAGGAGGCACAGAGGGAATGTCTAGAGTCCCTGTCTATGAATACATTACTAGGTAAACACTAGAGAAGAATTAGTAAAACTTACAGAAGGCACTGGTGCTGAGCCAAAAGATGTAAGCTGGACATGAATGGATTTTGGATGATTTCCTGCCAGAAGAATGTCATTTTTAGTGGAACTGCTGGTGGCAGTATTCTAACCTGAGTTACAGCAGCAGCTTAGGACATCTGTGAAAAGAATCTTCTGGTTGCCTCTGGCCGGAATGTGAGCTCCCTGAAGATGGCTCAAAACAGCTTCTAGAGAAATTTTAAATAACACTGCTTTGTGTTGATCTGAAGTATCTTCCTAATTCAAGTTGCTGGAAAAGTTTAAAACTTTCTAGAGAGAAAAGATGGCTGCTTACTAGTAGTAGGTCACAATAGTATATATAGGTTTAGAGTGTAAAAGAAATGCATACCTTTTTGTCCTGATTTTCCCTGAATTCTCTTTCTTAACTAGAGACCGTGACTACCACCTAAAGACGTACAAATCAGTAATCCCTGCAAGTAAACTAGTGGACTGGCTTATTGCACAGGTAAGAAAAGTTTAAGATACTCTCCTTGCTAAGGGGCACTTCATAATCCTAAAACTTTCCTTTTTCAATGTATCAGTGGAAAATTTAGAAGTGGTTTGGTTGCTGTTCTGACCTGTGTGCATCTGCTTTTTTTCCTCCTCCAAGGGAGCTGTAAACAGTCTTGGTCTGAGACCATCTTAACTGCTGGGTTTACACGTCCCAAAGCAACCAGCCACCGTGATTGGGCTTTAGACAGCACATCATTACCAAAACTGGACAGCAATAATAATAATAATTGTAATGGTGGCAGCAGTAATGAGAGTAATAGTGATATGCTTTGGACATGCTTCTTTACTGTGGTACTGACTGTAAACTGTTTCTGTAATTCTGATGACTCAAATGGAGAGCTAGGATGGAATAAACCTAAGTTATCACATCAAAATTAGTGTATCTACTTTCACATCCAGTTTCTGTATGGAAAGGTTGAGACACGTTTTGTCAAGATTGCTGATTGTAAACTGCTCTATTTCTGAAGATTTTCATTCCTGCCTTCATTGTATTTGGACAAATACCTACATAACATTTAGAAGTACGTATTGAGCTGAAAGAATTAAATCTGTATTTTCTAATTAGAGAATGCTATATTGCTAGAGGAATGTTTTGAGGCCAAAGTAACGTTAACGCCATCAGGAGTAGTCAGGTCTGGTTTAGACCCTTCCTGTGCAAAGATCTTGTTGCCTAGAACAAACACAGCCTGGTAAAGGTTTAAGATGGTAACATTAGGAGGCATTTCTCCTCCAGTTTATTTACAATTGAAATAATAAATTGGATTTTTAAATCCCAGTCTCTGTAAATAAACTACCCATTTATCCCATAAAATAACACTCTGTGAGTGTTGAGCATTATCTTATGACAGGATGTTGAAAATGAAAGATTTGTGAAGACTTGAAATTAGTTTATAGTAAAAGTTAAACTTCTGGTTTCTTAAAGCTATTTTCTTGGCTTTCCTTGTGTGATTACATAGTCATGCAATTCTTTCAGAACTGCTTTGATCCCTTTTCTACCAAGACAACAGTATTTAGTTCTTAATTTGTAAAAGTTGCGCCTTTTCTGCTCTCAGCCTCTTTAATAAAATCTATGCTGTGGATTGGCCAAAGCTGCTCCTGTTTTATCCTGTATTTAAATAACGCTGATACACCACAGTGATGGCCTGTGGCAGCATTTGCGTGGCAAATAACTACTGCTCTCCTTAGCAGGATTTGAAGTAGGACTGATGTTTTGCTGACAAGATCAGAGGGTGCTTGTTGCTTAAAAACTAGGGCAGTACACTACCCTGCAGCTGCTGGGAGAGCTTTCAGGTATCCAGTTCTTCAGACGGAGGGGAGAAAAGATGTAACACTTGTGTAGGATACAGCTCCTCATTAAATAGGACTGGAAGGAGGAGCACACTGAGATTGCTTCTGCTGCCCTCGCTGCTGGAATGAGGGGAGCAGCTGCTCTCCCTGAGACAGCAGCCACCAGGCTCCCCTGTGCCCCTTTGCTCATCTCGCACCCAGGGACCAGTGTTAACTATCTGTGTAAGACCAGTAGTGCTTTGGATTTTTACCAGCACTATTTAAAGCTTACTTGTCTGCCTAAAAAGTAAAACCATGTCTGCGAAGTCTCCACTTGTGGCTGCAAATTAGCAGATACATGGAGAAGGGTAGGCATTTCTTGTATTTAATGAGTGGTAGATGTAAAGCTGAAGGCTGCTGTTTCAGGGATGTCTGTAAATTTGCAAGTCACCTCCAGTACCTGTTTCCAATGACTGTGCTCAAGGCTTCAGGTAGTGAGAAACTGAAGCCTTTGTAATCTGCTGTGTAAGCAAACTGCCACTGTAGTTTTAACCTGCGGAGTTAACACACTGAGCTTTTTCTCCCGTGACCTGAATACGGATGGGATCTCTCAGCTTCAAAGGAGTTCTGTTGTCTGTGACTAATGGGTCCTGAAGTCCAACACTCTGATTTCAATAAAAAGTCTTTACATTGAGATAATGTGGTATCTTTCCCCAGTGCTGGTGCTTGTTCCCCTGGTTCCTGTAGGAGGGACAGGTGCTGTCTGGAGGAACTAACAGTGTTTGGGCAAGGGGATGCCTGTTTTAATGGCTTGCTGCTGTTCCCCACACAATCATCCTGATAATTTCAGAGCCACAAGCTATGCAGTGGGGAAGGGGGAATAATTTAGCTCAGAAAATGGTGTGAGGTGTAACATTGTTCTCCTGTTTCTAGGGAGACTGTCAAACCCGGGAGGAAGCTGTCACCCTGGGTGTGGGACTCTGCAATAATGGCTTCATGCATCATGGTAATGCAGCAACTTTGCTTCCCCCAGGCAGTGGGACGAGCTCTTACCTGAGTCACATGAGCTTTCCTGGGCTGTGTGCACTTCCCTGCAGGTTATCCTAGAGCACAGTCCTCGAGCCAGGACGTGGCCAAGCCCGGGGCCTTCCCAAGGGAAGCCACTTGCCGACATTACGGGAAGCACTGAGGGCACTGGACGAGCTAGAAGGAGCATGTTTTCTCACTGCATCTCTTCCAGAGCCATTGAGCAATGCACACGACAAGTACTCTCCTGAAATACCACAAAAAAATATCAGATGTTAAGTAAAATTGCCTAGTTCTTCCCTCTTGGATAACAAACACAATCCTCTGTGCTGAGACATCCAAATCTGAAGTGCCAAATTGCCACGTTAGACATCACCCATCCTCAAACAAGGGAAGTAAACAAATCACATCTGTATCAGTATGAAACAGAACATACAAGTCCTAAGAGTCAACATAATTTGTTAAATGAAACATTCAGTTTTAGTCATAGATAACATTTACTCACTGTATTTCAAATAGTGTTTCTGGGAGCACATTATTGTAAATAACCAATGGAGAATTTGCATAGTAGTTTGTAATAATGTAAGCATAGTTGTGGTCTTTTTTAAAGAATTTGGTCTGTTCTGAGCCCATGCAAACTTCTGGCATTTATGGCATTCTTTGCCAAGGAAGACCTTTGCATAAGTACTTGTTGAATGTAGTTGCTCATCACTCGCTGCTTTTATTTGAAGCCTCCAGGTCTTTATATTTGAAAAACTGGTAAAGAACTTTTTCATGCCTTCTAGAATTTTGTAGATCTCATTTCCCTCTCAATTTTTTTTTTTTTTTAAGGTTGAGCCTTAGTCTATGTGGACACCTTACATGCTTTTAAACAGCACCTTTACCCCTCTTTTCTCCTTTTATAGTTTTATCATATTCATTTGGATGTAGGAAAAGAGTGTGAGGTTTTCAGTAGCATCTTCCTTCCAAAAGGATCTTGTGCATTTTATATAAATTCTGCATGCCAGGGAGGTCACATCATGTCATGAGCTACTATGCACTGTGAAGAAAATTATTTTCCTAAAATACAGAATTAGCTTAAAAATACAGAGCTGAGGAACTGACTGATAGAGATGCATCTGGTCTGTGTTCTGTAAAGACTGAGGAAATATTTAGGATTTCCTTTAACTTTCTTCTGTGTTTCTCTCTTTTTTCCCCCATGTCTGTATGGATGTATTTCGTGTATATAATTTCCAGTCCTGGAGAAAAGTGAATTTAAGGATGAATCCTTATATTTCCGCTTTTATGCTGATGAGGAGATGGAGGGCACCAGTTCCAAGAGCAAACAATTACGTAATGACTTCAAGCTCGTGGAAAACATCCTGGGAAAGAATCTTCTGGTAAGAAATCTGTTAATGTAAACCTTGATGTTTCTGCTAAAATGGTATTGTTTTATAGTAGAGGAGAAAAATGAGAGAATAGACTTAAAATTGGCAATTGCACGTGTAGCTAAGTTTTTCTTCACTGCATAATGAATTGCATAATTTAGGCCCTAAATCTTAGACGGTTCAGAAGGAGCAGTTTGAGTTCAGTGCTCAATTTCAAAGCTCACAAACCAGGAGAAACTTGGAGTCATACTGTACTTATTTGCAAAACATACCTTCAAAGATTATATGGGGTGGCTTAGATTCTGATAGCTGAGGAGCACTCAGACCGTTCGTTATCAGGTGGGTGGGATGCATTCTAAAAACTAACAAATGACTGCACTCAATCTGGAGTATATTCACCAGTGGAAAATACTGAATAATGATGAATTCCCTTATCTGGAAGTGAAAGATCTATTGAAGGATAAAGGGCTAGGAGAAAACCAAATGCAGTTTCCAAAAGAAGAGTTGATTAACCGTTGGAACAAAGTCTCAAGGGTGGGAATAGATTCTTCACTTCTCAAAGACTGCAGATCATACCTGAGTAACTCTGGAAAATCTCCTTTAGTATATACTAAGGGCTCAATGCCGAAATAACTGAGATTAAATTTTACAGCTCATGTTATGTAGGCAATCAGACCAAATCAGCTGGTAGTCCGTTTCCATCTTAAGACAGAAGTCCAGATCCGTTGTGGCTTGCGATGAAAAGTCTAATTTCTCATCTCCAGTCTTCACCTTTTCTGTGAACTCCATATTTATGAAGCATAAATATGTGTAAATATTGTGCTGTGTTTAAGATTTTACCAGAAGAGGATGACTATGGATTTGACATAGAAGAAAAGAACAAAGCCATTGTGGTGAAGTCAGTTCGACGAGAGTCTTCTGCTGAGGTAGGACCTCACACTCATATTTTGGAATCTAAGAATGTTTTTCAATACTTAGAAAAGTTACAAACCATCCTTTTAAAATCTGTTTCCTTTAAAGGCAGCTAGTAGAAGATGGCTGTCTTCTACAATTCCTGGTAATAAGCTGTTTCTGTAAATTGATAAGTGTTTTGGCACTACTGGGGGACTTGAATATTATTGGTAAGTGGTAGGATGAAGCAGTATCTGTGTGATGATAGCTTACCTCAGGTTCCTTAGCAACTTTAATTAATTAACTTTAATTAACTTTAATTTAAGGACAGAGGGAAAGTAACACTCTTTTGGGATAGCAAAGATGTTCAATGGGAAACAGGTTTATTTGAATGAAAGCTGTATTCTTAGATATGTATTTTTCCCTTAAAAAGCATGCAGTCATTTCTCTCCATGGTATTTTTTAGGAGGTCTACAGAATATATTTGCTTTGTTTCTTTGAAGCACATAGATGGCTCAAATGTCATAGGATCTGAGTATTTCTTAATCACCCATTTAGTCCTACAGAATCCTTATGTGGGTAACACGGTGTGATATTCCATTTACCAAAATAAGGCACAGATAAACTGAGGAAGATAAGAGAGGACTAAATGACTTGTCGAAGGTTTTACAGTAAATTGTGGCAGCACACAGGACTGAGCTTTGAATTAAAAGTCCTGGACAACAGGACTTTTACAGAACGTTTGAATGTCCACGTTAAAATTTGTGGGTTACTCCTTTGGACTACAAATAACTCTGGGATAACTTGCTTAATGGAAATAGCTGAAGTGGACATTCTGGTTTTAGCAAGTTGAGAATGTCACACGGAAAGGAATTTTGAACTGAAGTTTAGTGTTAGAATGAAATTACTTCAGTATTCCTGATTCTCATTTGGTTTATGTTCACCCAAGAAACCAATCCTATGCTTTATCTAGTGCTCAAAATCAACATAGGTTGGCCAAAAATGTTCTTAATCTAAACCTGTGCTGTGAACCATTGCCAGCTAGATAATCCTCTGCCCGTTTTTTGGCTGGAAGCTTGGGGAATAGCCTGCAAATGTGTTGTGTTTGAGGACAACAACAGCACACTGTTTTCTAAAGAATCTTTTTCTTGATCTTTGAAGATAATCTTTGACCATCAGCCCATCTTTTGAACTTGATCTAATAATACTGGTCCAGCAAAGAACGAAATCTGCATCTCCCTGAGCCAGAGTGTGTGTGAGAGTAGTGCTGTGCCGGACCTCCTTGTTCAAGTCAGGAAACTTGCCAGTGGCTTCCAGGCAGAATAGAAAAGGGTTTGCCACATTTAGAAGGAAACCCGACTGCTGAACCTTGAAGTTATACAAAGTGGTTCTAATCTGGAAGGTTTAATAATTTTTTAATGGTTCCTTGATACCTAAAACCTAGTCCTGATGTTCTTATGTTACATTTTACCTGGTCGAGATCATCGAGGGATATGTTTGAGGCTATTTTCCAGAGGGCAGAGTAGGGGATCTCTTGGTCATTGGATCTGACCATTGCCAAATAACTAAAGCTAGGCACAAAACCTAGGGATTAAAATCAAAATTTTACAGCTTTTTAGGCTAATGAAGAGCTAGTACTCCACTTAAAGCAGAGACAATTTTTATCACCACTTCAGACCTGGTTGCATTTACTGACCTGACTGGGTATAGGTTGGTTTTGCAAGGCTGTCCCCAGCCCCTGTGCCCAGGCTGTGGGAGGTCACACTCCTGTGTCTCACTGGGTGTCACAGCCAGGCTGTTATGGGCCCACAGTTTTCAGTTGTGTCCCCCCACCCCTTGTTGTTTATAGTCTCCTTTTTTAATAGTCCCTTTAAAATTTGTAGCAGAGAAGTACTAAGATTTATCCATTGCAGACTAAGATTCATCTATAGAGTGGCATGTTTCTAAGGATACTGGTGACACTCTTTGTTTCCTGTAAATGCAGAAAACTTTTAAGGGGGAGTGACAAATGACTTGATGAACCAACACTACTTACAGTGTGTTATTCCATGTGAAGGTTATCCTAGAAATGTCCATAAGTAGGGAGCAACTGAACCTTGAAGCCTGAGCTTTCAGAGTTGCTGAAAGTTGCAGCGGTCCAAAGTGCTCTGTGCTGTTTGTTCCCTTTGCAGATGGCTGGCCTGCAAGCAGGAAGAAAAATCTATTCCATCAATGAGGACTTGGTATTCCTCCGCCCGTTTGCTGAAGTGGAAACCATCTTATCCCAGTCCTTCTGCTCACGAAGGCCACTCCGGCTCCTGGTAGCCACCAAATCAAAAGAGTAAGTGCCAAGATGGGCAGAGAGAGGAGATTATTGAGGAAAGTCAGTTACTAAGTAGGACTTCTGCAGTTGTAGTGAAACCTGTGTAAACACTTTGCTGTGCAGAGGCCACTGAATAGGAAAACATGACAGAAATGAGAGGTACAAGAGTCACAGCTTGTTTTCAGTGATGACCCTTGGGCTGTTAGGAGAGGTTGGCATGTGTTCTCTTTATACTGCAGGTAACTTTTGGTTTCCTTGTGCACAAACAAAACTGAATCACAAGGATTGTCATTCTTTCTCAGGTGTGAAGCTTCTCACAATATTATGGGCATGGGGAAAACTATTTCCACCTGTTAAAGCTTGGCTTATTTTTGGATGAGTCTAACAATATCAGCTCTTACATTTTCTCAGTCTGTTATTGTTTCTTATAATGAGAGTTGGCCCTGTTAGTGTCCTGTGTATTGTTAGATTCTGTTATCCCAGAATGGAACGTCTGGGATGTAACGTGCCGTAGAACTGAACATCTCAGTGAACATTTGTTGCTGAATTCTAGTCCAGAATGTCTTGTCCAGTCTGTTTTGATTTTTTAAATCTTTTGGTGGAAAAAAGTCCTCTGCTGATATAGGTCAGCATAACTGCACTGAAGTTTGTGTAGAAATGGAAGTGAATATAAATGCCTTAGAAAGTTTCTGTCAACTGCTATTCACCTAAAGATGTAATAAATTAAGAAGTGCCAAATTTTAATTAGCAAATAGAATCTCCCATCTGCCTTGGAGATTGAAGATGGAGTATATTTCCATATATACTTCAGGTCTGTTTATTTGTTATTTATTTGTTAACACTGTAGATGCTTTCTTTCATCCAAACCCAGTTGTGAATGCCAAGGAAAGATGCTGTTAAGAACTGCCCAGAACTCTGGCAGCCTAATTTGAAACCATGTTTTCTCTTCTCCTTGATTTATGTGCAGGATTATTAAAATCCCAGATTGTCCTGAAGCACTTTGCTTTCAGATCCGGGGAGCAGCACCACCCTATGTTCACGCAGTAGGAAGAGGTGAGTAGAAACTCCGTGGTACAGCTAAGTTGGGAGTACAGCTGAATAGATAGATGTGTGTATAAAGTGTGGGTATGTATATATATATAATTTCAATAAAGACAGATCCAGGTTTCATTGTCCAGCTTGTTCTATACAAGTTCTGACAAACGTAGCGACCACAGTGACAAGAACCCGTGATAGACAAGAATCACAGTCACAGAACCATGGAACAGTGTGACCTTTCCTGCCTCAAGCTGCTTATCATCTAAGTAGATTCTAAGACAGGCGGTATCGTTCCTGTGAACTGAGTCTGGGGTCTCTATTCCCATCAACACAATACAAGGAATGATTTAATTCCACAGTGGAAGAAACTTGAATGCTGCAATGCACAGTACCATGGACTCTTTAGAAGGCATTATCACTTTAGCTCTTGCAAGCTAGAAATGGACTTCCTTAGTGACCCTGCCCTTGTTTCTTCTGAGACTACTAAGGTAGAGCTTAACAGCCACAGGGGAAAAAACCCCTAAAACTGAGATGGTTGAGAAATTGAGGGGTAATGCTGTCTGTTGTTTCCTCAATATTTTTGCCTATAGTCATCCACAGTTTGGGTCACTGGCTTCTGAAGGTGCTGTAGGATCAGCAGGTTGGTAGACAAGTCATGACACGATCTGGACATCTACATAAGACTTGGAGACTACTTCTCCCTTGACACAGGCATATATTGCTACAAATCACCGGTATAACACAGAGGCAAACTGCTCTCCTTGATCTTTTTAAAAGGAGAAAACACAATTTGACAGAGGTATTTACTACTTCTATACCTGACATATTAACTGAGCTACAAGCAAAGCACAGCTTTAACATTTATGTTAAGCAGATGCAGAAAATACGACCCTTTAGACATATACCACTTCCTTCCTTCAGAATAACCGTGTGTCTCCAGCTGAGTGCAGTTAGCTTAGGCAGCACCCACAGCTGGAGTTCCCGGGGACACACATTTATTAAACCCTTTTATAGCAGCACCTAGAACCATTTTTTCACAGTTTGGAGTGCAGGCTGAAAGTTGCAGCTAGGAATATTGTCCTTTTTCAGGATTTTGCCTGGAAAAGACAAATTACATTTGACATCACAGCTTTTTTCTGTGGCAAATTGTGTAACAGGCAAGTGTTCTGTCTTCCAGGTGCAAGAGGCTGTTACAAATATAACAGTGTGTACTTAAACAAGACTTACTTACTGCAGCTAATGTAACCATAAGGCTAAAAGAGAACTGTATAAGAATCCCAAACAATTTCCCACAGAAATGTCAATTTCTAGCATGAATGCATTTAAGTCTAGGAGATTGCTGTTTTTCCCAGCAAGGCTGAAAACCTGATGGATAGACACATGTCATCCTTACACAACAAACCTCTCTGAATAGTAGCAAAGGCTTAGTTAACAAAGGCATGACAGGACTGATCCATCTCTTCTTACTTTTTCTAACCAGAAAGCTTTTGCAAACGTTCCAGTATACTCATCTGTAGGCAGATGGCATTTCTGTCTTACTTCTCTCCTGCCTTTTTTCAGGTTCTGAGGCTGCAGCTGTAGGCCTTCATCCAGGGCAGTGTATTTTGAAAGTTAATGGGAATAATGCAACACATGGAAATTACAAGGAAGTTCTGGAGCACTTCACAGCCTACAGGACCAGGCAGCAGGAAGCACTGGTATGAACACACAGCCTCAAAGGAAGTACATTAATTCCCACCCTTCTTCTGCCCTCTCCTTTTCCTGTGCTTTTGTGCTTACTAAATATTCAGAAAAAGAACATCTGCATGTTTGTTTTGACTCATTTCCTTCTATGCCAGGGCCCTGCTATCACTGAGGGGACGTGATTCCATTTGCCCGTAGTTGCAAAACACCTAAAAATAGTATGCAAGCCATTTCGTGCATACAGTACTGAAAATTATTAACTATTACTAACCACAGAAGTTTACCCAGCTATTGATCTAAATTTTATGTTCTCTGAAGTTCAGAGAAAAGCTGGGGGAATGTTGATAATTCAGCCTTCTTAGAAGGTACAGACCTGATGGCTAGATTCACCTTTGTAGTCCAAATATTTGGAGACTGGGCATTTTGAGGTCCTGGCTGAAGCCTTTATCTCTTGAAAGGGGTTGTACCAGTGGGTGTACAGAACACATGAAGATGCTGAAGAGGACAGAGTTCAGCAAGCAGCATCCCCTGCGTGTTTGAATGGCAGTCCCCCAGGCTCCAGCAGAGACAACTCTGCTCTAGAAGGACGTGCAGAATTGGAACCTCTTCAAAGCAGCCAACAGGAATCAGGTAAAGATTCTCATGGGGGAGGAAAACCTGTGGATTTCAGGGGCTTTCAGAAGGAAAACCATAGTCGAAATATAAAGTATAATTATTATTGTATGCCTCTTGTCTTAGGAAAGCTTTGTAATTGAATGAGGTCTGCCAGAGAAAATATTTCTTTGCTGCAGTTTATTCAGGGGAACAAAGGATTGAGATACACATGGAAATCATGCACCTGTGACTCTCTCTGTTCTTTACAAGACAGTCAGTTATGGGAATGAAGAGACTCAGCATTTTTGGAATTCTTTGGTAGCCCCTGCAAACCATGCATTTATGGGCAGTAGCTGATGGAGAGGGAAGGTCTGCAAGTAACTCCACCTAGAATAATCTGTACTTTCTGTTATTTTTGATTAAAGATTAGCATGTTAAATTACTTTGATCTGGAGCAAGTTTTCAAGGCATGTAACCACTGTGTCAGGAAAAGGTGTGGGTGTATTTCCTCTAACTTTTGAAAGCATAGCTCAAAAACCAGTTCTACTTTCATATTGAGGGCTTATTAGGAAAAGCAGATGTTAAGGGAGACTACTGAAGCAAAACTGAATCCAGAGGACCGAGGCCGGAGTCTGAATGCCATCGGCAGCTTCTCCGGGAGCAGGCGCACGTGGTGCGGGTCCGCTGTAGGGTCTGGTGGTGCTGTGACCTCACGGTCCCACAGCGCGGCTCCACACGGGAGCCCCGGAGCACAGCCCTGCTGGAGTGTGTGAGCACCCCCCTGGCAAAGCTCAGTCTGGCTGGAGCTGGAGTCTGGTCTCTAGTGACAACAGAATTGCTTTGTGTAAAAAATGTTACCTCCTCATCACGTCCCTGCCCTCACGTCTGTCTGCCAGAGGGTTATTGCAGACAACAGGACTCAGAGATTAACATCCCTTCCCATAAGGGAAGCTTCTGCTGGGGTGATTGAACAGAACTAGAAGTAGTGTCCTCCTGAGCATGGATGTGTGCACACAGACATGGAAGAACATCAGAATGGGAATTGGAGCATGTGTATTATCTGAAACTCTGTCGCTGTCTCCATTAATGGCCAACAGCAATTGTCTTCCTAAGAATATTCTCTCAGTCTCCAGCAGCACATAGTTTGAGACACTCCTTGAGCCAAAGGTTGTGTCTCTGCATTCAATACTTCTCAGCAGGTTTCTCTTGCCTGGGCAGGTCTGTGTTCACATGTGCTGCCAAACACCTCTAATGACTTACTTTGCTTCCAGCCCAGACACCACAGGCTGTTATGTCTCCACTGGTCATTGGTGAAGAAACCCCTCTCATCACCCTGACTGTGGATAACACCCACCTGGAGCACGGGGTGGTGTATGAATATGTTAGCAGTGCAGGAATCAAATCCTTTGTCCTGGAGAAAATTGTGGAACCAAAAGGTTGCTTCAATCTCACTGCAAAGGTACCAAAAACCATACATGGTCAGCTTTGCTCCTAAACAGAATGGGAAGCCAATAATACAGCTCACTGTTGGCTGCTGTGGGCTTGCCTCTTCAGTTGGGGTTGACATTGGTCTTCTCAGACCTGCTTAGAGACTTGTTCATTAGAATGCACTGAGCTACAATAGCTTGTTTGGTATGAGTGAATCAGCAAGTGCTTCCAGACTTCAGCTGTTGAGGCAGATGGAGGGGAGCCCTCAGCTGTGGAATTCTTGCTTTTATCTGCCTGGTAGCATATGCTCCGCTGATATTTAAGATTAATCTTTTCAGGCAGGAATTTGCTTTACCTTGCAAAAAAATCAAGCAGCTTGTGCCCACCTGAGAGGCTGGATGGGTTGCTACAGGAGTTGAGCAGAACCACTGCTACTGGAAAGCAGCAGAGAGTGCTGAGTGGCTTGGTCATCTCTGACAAAAATGAGCTATTACTGAACTTTTGTCACATCCCAGTAATGTTATTGTGATGTCCCATGAAAACATGCTAGAGCAGGTAACTTGGACAGTGGATATTTTGATCCACTTCCGTGATTCTAAACATTTTTAAGGAATGTTATATGATTCTGAGGATTAGAAGCATCAGTGGTTCTCAGGCAGTAATAAAGGCAGCTTGTTCTGGCGGCAGCTTTATTCACCCGTGGGGCTTTGCCACTCACTGAGTGGAAGAAAACTGTATTTTCCCTCCCTGTCAAGACTCTTCTCATTGACATCCTGTCTTTCTGTTCAGATTTTAGAGGCCTTTGCTGCAGAGGACATCAGTTTCGTAAGGAACTGTGAAAGGCTGATCTCCCTAAGCAGTGCTGTGGCCACCATGCCCCAGTATGAATTCCGGCAGATCTGTGACACTAAGCTGGAAAGCATCAGCAGGAGGCTCACGAGCTACCAAGAGGTACAGCACTGCTCGTTATTGCTGAAGGCTTCAGACAGTGCTTCATTCTCTTAAGTGGGTTTTAGTATTCTTTACTAATGAATCCAGATGGTTTCTGAGGTGGATGTCCTTGAGGGATGTGAACACTGCAAGTTACTGATATTGCAAGCTTTGACTGAAAAATACCTTTTCTGTAAATCACTCCTTTCTGCTTGTCAGAGCTGTGGGTTAAAACATATTATTGCAAATTCATCTCCACTGTATTAATGAATAAATATAAGAACAGATTGATGCATGTCTTATTTAACATGAATGTAACGACAGTGTATCATGGTGTAAACAAAGTGTGTGTGCCTTTTTTGTGCAGTTACCTGAGCTGAAGAGAGTGGTAGGAGGTATAGCTAATTGCTTTCTTTTGTTGTTTTATGAGTGGCTTTTTAATATGTTATTCCAGCTGCAGCAGAAATCTGAATTCCTGGATTTCTGGAATAGGAGGCAGGAAAAGAATTGTCTATATTGCATCAAAATTTTTTTGGAAGTGCAGTAGCACACACCTAATTTTTTTCTCCCAGTTTGCAGATGAATTGAAAACAAAGGTGAGCCCAGCCTTCAAACAAGCCGTTATGGAACCACATTCCCTCAACAGCATGGATTTCTGCCCCACCAACTGCCATATTAACCTCATGGAGGTGTCCTACCCCAAAAGCACTACCTCAGCAGGGAGATCGTTCAGTATTCGCATTGGACGGAAACCTTCTATTATTGGTCTTGATCCAGAGCAAGGTGAGAATTTACTTTCAAGTCATATTGATTTTATCTGTATAAAAAGTTGTGTTTTTCTACTGCTCAGCAAAGTCAAATATAAGTTCCAAGGAAACACGGTCTTACCAGTACCCTTTCTTTCTCCTTAAAATTTTGTAGTTAAATGGCAGCCTTCTTCTGTTGTGAAAAAGTAATGGCTGTAAGCATAGAGGGGCTTCAGGTGCCACGTTTTTGCTATCTAAACTGTTTGGCCATGATCTCATGGTAGTTATGTGGCTGGGGTGCTGTTGCCCTTAGTAGAGGTGACTTGCTGACTAAAAATGATCAGGGACTGATGGCAGTGCTAGTGCTTCATTCAGGGGGAAAACTGAAGCCAATCACATTGTAGTGCTGCTTTCCACTCTCATTATTAAATAAATCCCATACACTGGAGTTGAAAGTCTCTACTCTGTCAGGGGATCTATTTTCTGATAAATTGCTGCTATGCAGCATTTCTCCTACAGTCTGGTTGTTTGAGTTCCAACGTTTCTTTATCATGATCTCAGTTAAGACGATTCTGATTCACTGTCTTGTGAAGGTCAGAGTGCAGGAATGTTTGGAAGGGGGAAGTGTAGACTAACCAACCTTCCAAACAATGCCATTGACTATTCAAACTGAGGTCTAGAAAGGAGCCCTGCTTGCTTGGGCAGAAGCATTTTTAATGTGAGCTAAGGTAATTAGCAAAGTACTGCACCCAAACTGTCAGCAACTCTAAATGAAAAATAATTAATTTATCTACTGTAAGGACAGAATCCTTTATATGTATGTGTGTGTGTAAGTGTAAATATCTATAGAGCTGGAATAATAGCATAGACTGACTCCTGAGAACCCAAATTCATTAACTTTTCAGCAAATGCTTTTAGAGAGCTTCTATGTTGTCTGTATGAGTATACATGTGGACATAGGCCTTTACTTCCATAATTTAGCCAGTTTCTGAACTGCAGTAAATTCAAAATATCTAGTTGGCATGCCAGAAAAAAAAGCCCTACTTCTTTGGGTTTTTTTCAGAATGATTTTGTCACAGAATGTAAGGAAATAAAACAGTTCAGTGAAATTTTAGTTTTTCCCGTTAAAACTCCACTTATCCTAAACGATCATCACTGGGACGGAGTGGGGAAAGCCAGGAGAGCCATACTAACGAGATCCTTTAATGTTTAGTAGGTACCTTAAATCCCGTCTCATACACCCAGCATTGCATCACCACTATGGCTGCACCATCCTGGAGATGTCCAGCCCCAGAAGACGGAGATCCTGATGGTAGCGTTGGCCAGCAGAATGGAGGAACAATTTGGGAAGAAAGGGGACTCAGTTTTCTGCTGAAACAGGAAGATTGGGAGATGCAGGACTCCTACTTGCACCTTTTTAACAAACTTGACATTGCAGTGAAGGAAATGAAGCAGTATGTGGTTCAGATAAATAAGTGAGTACAAAATCATGTATGCTCTGGAGAAAGAAATTCTAATAACCCTGAGGCCGTAACCTCCAAAAGCACCTTGTGCTGTCAGCCTCAGCTGTCAGCCTCTGCTCGCCTCTTCACACCTGCCCTTGTGTGCTGGGCCCTCACTGGTGGTGTCAGGTCTACTCCTGGGCACATCCACCAGTGATGGCATTACTGTCCTTCACTTCTAAAACTCTACCTGACTTTGACAGACACTGTTTTGCCCACTATATATTCCAAGATAAGAATCTTTTTGTTGTCAAGAGCCCTTGAGAGTTTGTCTGCCATAAGGCAGCAGGTGAAGCCAGGGGGGATCTGCCCCTGTGCCCTGCTCAGGTGAGACCCTACCTGCAGAGCTGCCTCCAGCTCTGGGGTGCCCAGCCCAGGAAGCATGTGGGAGAGAGTCCAGAGGAGGCCACGGAGATGATCAGAGGGACAGAGCAGCTCTGCTGTGAGAAAAGGCTGAGAGAATTGGGATTGTTAAGCTGGAGAAGAGGCTTTGGGGTGACCTACTTGTGGCCATCCAGTGCCTGATGGGAGCCTGCAGGAAAGATGTAGAGAGGGCCTGGAGTGACAGGACAAGGGGCAATGGCCTCAAACTGAGAGCATGTTCAGGTCAGGTGTTAGGCAGTAGTCGATGTAAAGTGCTCACAAAGTTAGCTCTGGTTTCACATCGCTGCATTTAGCCTTGGTCATGACAGTTCATTTGTGGCACTGAGAGCTCTGTGTTGTGCTTCTGCAGACTTTTGTCCACCATAACAGAACCTACAGAAGCTGGTGCCTGTGAGCCACCATCTACTGAAGAGACATCCTCACCTTCCCTGGGAACAGAAGAGAGTGATCCTGACAAAGCTGAGCATGGTGGAATCAAGAAGGTCTGTTTCAAAGTTTCTGAGGAGGACCAGGAAGACTCTGGACATGACACAATGAGTTTCAGAGACTCCTACAGGTCAGTCGGAAGATTGTGCTTTTACCTTACTAATACAGTGTTTCAAAGTTCTGATTCCAGTGTGGATTTAACAAACAAGTTGTTTCCCAGTCAATTATCTAGTGTTCATCTAGCAGAGTATTCACTTCACTTAAGTATGCATTATCTTTATTACCCTGAAGACATACACAGAAAAAATACTTCCCCCAAAATAAAGCCAAAATACTAAAGCTTCTAGAAAACTGAATAAAATTAAATAAATAGGTCTAGTGTGACTTTCTGTATGCTGTAGCCAGAAACTACAGAAGTCCAGACTGCAGAATTCTCAGACTACTTGGTCTTGTAATATCCAGTATTAACATTCGGTTCCACAGTCAGTTTTCCTGAGAAACAGAAATGGACATTGAGTTTTTTATTTTTTATGGGCATTTGAAACCACAAACGGAAATGTTTATTCAGGTGTCTCAAAATCTTTTTGGGACATGACTGACTGCTGGTTCTCCAGGAATATTTGCTACCAAAGGAAATCTCACTCCCAATTCTCTCTATTTTGGGGGGAAACATCTGTGAACTCAGCTTCAGAATAAGTGGGATAACAAGTTGTGGCCATGTCTGATCACTGCAATTTAACACCCTTAAAGACCATTTTTACATTTCTAGTAAGACCACAGAGCTGGGAGGATTCCAGGGACCTGAATGAATGATCTGTGACTGTAACGTCCCCGCTGCAGTCCTGATGCTTTACTTGCTGCTGTTGGGCACTGGTTCCAGTAGCAATAGGTGCCACCCACGCAGGACTGGGGAAAAAAATCCAGATTTCTTTGATACTAGATTTAAGAAAGGACAGCAAAGAACCCATTTAGGGTTCTTTCAGTTGCTCTGATATTTTCCTCTCATATCAGTGAAAAAGAGGCAGAGACATCAGAGGTCATTACATCAGAGGCAGAGACAGTGGAGAACTTTTTAAGCTTTGTTTTGGGCTTGTACCATTAAAGGCACTGTCATTGTCACTTCATTGGAAGGGGACAGCCTGAGATCCACAGTCTTCTTGATTACTTTTAGTAAGAATAGTTAAAGTGAACTTTAAAGAGCGGAGATTCACTCTAGAATTTTCCAGGTGTGCATGAGCCAAGATTCGTGTGGAGCTGACTGTTGTGACTTCTCTGCTTCATTATAGGATCTGCAGTGCCTGATTCTCCAGTGGCTTAGATTCCTTAAATTTTCTCTCCCACCTCCAGTGTCTGTGCTACTGCAGCCTCCGTGTATGCGGGATTTGGATGCCGTAATACCCTGAGGACTGGTAGCAAAGGCGTAGCAGAGTTGTGTGTTTGCATTACTTACTGCAGCAGGGTGATGCATTAAGCATTCAGCGGTCGCTGCAAATAGCAGAAGGCGTCCTGTGGAGGAGTCCGTGCCCGGTGGCTGTGGGGCACAATTCATTTCTGGCGTCACTTCGTTGTCACACAGCGCGGTCCGGGCAGGCGCTGCGGTCTGGGCAGCAGGCGGGGGCCGGGCCGTGCGGCGCCCTGCGCTCTGTGCCCTGCGCCCTGCGCCCTGCGCCCTGCGCCCTGCGCTCTGTGCTCTGTGCCCTGCGCCCTGTGCCCTGTGCCCTGTGCCCTGTGCCCTGCGCCCTGTGCCCTGTGCCCTGTGCCCTGCGCCCTGTGCCCTGTGCCCTGTGCCCTGTGCCCTGCGCCCTGTGCCCTGTGCCCTGTGCCCTGTGCCCTGTGCCCTGTGCCCTGTGCCCTGCGCCCTG